>JAXMNL010000127.1:5693-17433 GCA_035128595.1 Eptatretus atami | reverse complement strand
ATATTGGACGCCCCACCTGCATGTGTGTTTTAGCGCCGGCAATTTAGTTAAGTCGTCCGTATGAGTCTGTGTGAGTTGTTTAGGTAGTTACGCAGCGCAGTAGGTTATTTTTTTTGGGACACGTATACACAAAATGTCGCACTCAGGGATCCAAAGATAAAATGTATAAGGGTAAAACTTACACATGCTGGTCACACGCAAATTTGATGACTCGCGGGACGAGTCTGTAAAAGGGGAGGGGGTCGTGTTGTGGATTTGGAAAGCTATCGCACTCAACATTCAGGTCCTTTAGCTCAGTTATATCGGTAAGTACAGTTGCCAGTTAGGGTCCCGACCCTGACCTAATGGGTAATTAAATGTTTCCTGCGCTGTGAAGTTGTTTTAATAGTTAGATTTTCTTTTCGTTATTTGTTACACCACCAATTACATCATCGACTCCACCGCCAACCGCACCGCATCGCCCTCGCCTTCGCTTCACTCCTGTCACCACGCCACCGTGGCCGATCGGCGGGGAGCCGGCATCTTCCGCGCTCCGCCTCCGACCAGCACCGTCTCCATTAACCACGCGGTCTGAGAAAGGCCGCAGGCGGTGCCACGAACGCCCCCCCGCTGGAGACCACCCAAGGGAGGGAGTGCCCCGCCCCACCGCGCGCCTGTCCAATCGGGCGCGGACGAGAGTCACATGGGGCCTCCGGTCCAATGGGAGGGCGAGTGGGGAGGAGCGGAGGTTCGTTGAGGCGGAGGGGGAGATAAGGTGTGTTCTGAGGAGGGAAGGTTATTCCTGAGTGGGCTGGGTTTTTTCTACGGATGACCATTTCAAAAGAGCGTCACAAAAAGTCCTGTTCTGAGGAGATTTCGTCGTCGTTCGTTCCCTGCTGTGTTTTCTCCCTGCCCGGCTCATCACCTGGCTTCTGGGGCAACCTCGTCCCTGCCCCAGAGCTTCGCGTCGTCGCCTTCCGCCTGGCTGGGACGGCGACACCAGTCTCACGGCCAGGGGACGTCCAGCTGCGCGCTCGGGTCAGGTCAGCTACCCTGAACCTCAGCCCGACGGTCCTCCGGGCTGGAGGTCCATTAAAGACCCAGGGGGTCCATTTCTGTCTGGGTGTGTGTGTGTCTGTCTGTGTGTGGGCCCTGTCTAATAAGTAGTGAACAGTATAAGTGCCTGTGCTGTACATTATTTGCCTTGCTTTTTATTCGGTAAAATCTTCCCTTGCGTGCTCCTAACAATTCCCTCATTATTTGTAATAAAAACCCCAATTGTTAAATGTACTCAGCTCGTCGTGTCGTTTCCTTCATTGCTGAACATGTCATGCGTGTGAGGGATTATGGCCATTGCCACTGCTAGGGTCCCAAAATAATCGGGCTGGCGGAATTCGGCGATATCACCGCTCGGCATTCACATACAGAACGAGCCACTTAAGCGGCTCGCTTCCGAACGAGTTTTCCGCCGAGGGTGAAGTACCTCGGTACTGGATCACGTGGGTGCTTAGGTAAGTTGAAGTGGCAATTAACCCTACCCACGTGACCTCCCCATTGGCGTATTTCGGTCCTAAAACTACCAGGACCGTTCGACCCGGGCTTACCCGGGCCGGCGATCTGTTAAATTCCGAGCGATCGATGCGAGACGGCCCCACTGCTTCATCGGGTCGTCTCGTGGCGACGGGAAACCACAACAATATATATATATATATATATTATATAATATATATATATATAATATACAATCACATAGATATATACATACACATATATATATATAATCATATACATATATATACATATAAATACATATAACAAACCACACATGCCAAACAACACAATGGTGTACTCATGAAAGCCTCACCATGTCCACCTGCCTTTGGGACTGAACTCAGACTTCCACCATGACCGAGTATATACTAAGGAGGCCATCAAAAGAAGCAGCAGAAATCAAGGCTGGGTTCCGTGGACACCATTTGGATGTCAAAACACCATTGGGTCGAATGTGGGTAAGCTCGTACACTACCTGTGAAACAAGCGAGTTAAATTGAGAATTTAAAAAAAGAAAGTTCAAGGTGAGTGAGGAAAGTTTACGCAAGATAAATCTCACCTCTTCCATGAGCTTCAAACTTTGCGTTAAGAAAAAAAACAAACAAAAAAACCATACCAAGTCAATGCTGAATTGTGAAAACAATGCAAATTCAACTCAACAATCAAAAAAGTGACTTTTTTGTTCCACTGGCCTTCAACATGTTTATACTTAATGCAGAAAACGGCAATTACGATATGCAGTGCTTGAACATTGAAAAAAAAAAAAAGATTTGAATACCAACATCATTTCCTTGAATACTGATGTGTGCAAATCCCATCAAAATGTCATCAACGCAGAAAAAAATTGCACTATCAATCAGTTACATGTAGCATAATCATGACAAGTCTTCTGTCAGAACAAAAAAAAATGTGATGGTCACCAACTTTTCGAAAAATTAGCATTTAAAAAACAAAACAAACAAATAATGAACTAATAATACTGTACTAGGTGTTGGCAAAAGTTTACCGTTACCCCAAAACAATGGAACTTTTTTTTGAGCTCATTGATGAGGCTTTGATTCAATTAATGCAACAGTTATGCATGATGCTGGAATCCCAGGTCCAACTCCAATGTGATATGGTGTTGATTTGTCCTTTATCTACTAACGAGTGAGGTACGCCATGCTATGCATGGTGTGGAGCCCGACGTCTCAAGAAAAAAGATGTTTTGAGAAAATTTTATGAGAAACTCTCACTCACTTGAGGAACACATGCAGGCTGGGCCGGATTAAGATACTCTAGAGCCCTGGGCACTGCATTTGTAAAGGCCTCCCCACTTCCCCCTTTACCCTTGTTTTGACAAAAAAATCTAAATTTCAAATAAAAGCTGAATTTATTGAAAAAAAAAAAAAAAAATAATTAATATAAAAAAAATATATATATAAATTTTAAATAAAAAATTTTATATAAATTAAAATTATATAAAAAAAAAAATTAAAAAATATAAAAAAAAATAAATTTAATTTATATAAAATAAAAAAAAAAAAATATTTAAAAATAATAAAAAAAAAAAATTTAATTATAATTTTTTATAATTAAAAATTTATTATATTTTTTAAAATAAAATTTAATATATTAAATTTAATAAAAAATTTTTAAATTACAAAATGATAAATTAAAAAAATAATATTTAAATATATAATTATAATAATTAATAAAATAATAAATTATAAATTAAAATAATTTTATATTTAATTATGAAAAATATAACATTTTTTTATAATATAATTTTTTATATAAATTAAAAAAAATTAAAAAAAAAATTAAAAAAAAAAAATATATAATTAATTAATTAATAAAATAAAAATTATAATAATAAATAAAAATATTTTTAAGTTAAAATATAAATAAAATTAATATATAATTTTTAAAAATTTTTTTTTTTAAAAAAAAAATTTAATAAAATTATATATTTAAAAAAATTTATAAAAAAAATTTAAATAATAATTATTTTTTTAAATTTTAATATATTATACTTTAATATTATAATTTATAAATAAGTATAAAATAAATTATAAAATGATTAATAAAATAATTTTTTATTTAATATAAATAAAATATTAATTTAATTATAAAAATATATATAAATTTAATTTATAAATAATGAATATAAAATTAAATTTATTTATAAAAAATTTAATTTATTAAAATTTAAAAATAATATATAAAAAATTCAATTAAAATATTAAAAAAAAAAAAAATATTATAAAAATTTTAAATTTTTTAAAATATAATTAATAATAAAATAAAAAATAAAATTAAAAAAATAATAATATTTAAAAATAATTAAAAGAAAAATATTAAATAAAAAAATTTAAAAATTAAAATTTTAAAATAAGAATATAAAATATTAAAATATAATTAATTATAATTATAATAAAAAAAAATTTTTATTTAATTAAAATATATTATAAAAAATTTTATAAAATAAAAAAATTTTTAAAATTAATAAAAAAAAAAATAATATATATTAAATTAAATATATTATATAAAAATTAAAAAATATAATACTAAAAATGTAATTAAAAATTAATTTATTAAATAAAAAAAAATTTATTTTTTATTAAAATTTAATAAATAAAAAAAAAAAATGATAAAAAATAATAAAATAAATTATAATAAATATATAAATAAATAAATTATAAAAAATTAATATTAATAATATAAATAAAAAATATAATATAAAAAAAATTATTAATATAAATAAAAAAATTATTTTAAATAATATTTTTAAAAAAAAAAATAAGAAATTTTATTAATAATAAAAAAAATATAAAAAAAAATAATTTTAAAAAATTTACATTAATCTTTAATATATAATTATATATTAATAAAATATATATTTATAAAAATAAATATAATTATAAAAATATTAAATAAGAAAAATTTAAAAAATATTATAATTAAATTAAAAAATAAATAAAATATTTTAATAAATAAATTTATAAATTTAATATTTTAAAAATCATTTAAAAATAATAATAAAAAAAATAGAAAATATAAAAAATTTATAAAAATTAAAATTAATTTTATTAAAAAAAAAATTTATTAAAATAAAATTTTAAAAATAAAAAATTAAAATTAATTAATGAATTTAAATAAATTTTTTTTAAAAAATTAAAATTAATATTTTTAAATATAATATAAATTATTTATTACCTAATTTAAATTAAATATTTTAATTAAAATATTATAAGAATATAATAAATTTTCAAATTTAAAATACTAAATATTTTAATAAAAATTAAAATATTAAAAAAAAATATTAATTAAAAATTTAATTAAAGAAAAATTTTTATTAAAAAATATATTAAAAAATAAAAAAAATTAAATAAAAATAATAATTATTATAAAAAAAAAATTAAAATTAAATTAAAAATAAAAATATAATTAAAAAAATTAATTTATTATTAAAATTAATTAAATATTAATATTAATAAAATAAATATATTATAAAAATAATTTATATTATTAATATATTATATATTAAATAAAAAATTAAATATTAAAAATAAATAAAAAAAATTATAAATTAAAAAAAAAATTAAGAATATATGATTTTTAAAAAATAAATATTTTATTTTATAATTTAATATTAAAATAAGAAAAAAATAATATTAAAAAATTTAAAAAAAATAATTTATTATTTTAATTTAAATATTAAAAATTCTATAAATATTTTAATATTAAATATATAAATAAAAATAAATAATTATAATTAAAAAAAAATTTAAAAATAAAAATAAAAAAAAAAAAATATTTACAAAAAATAATTAAATATAATATAATTATTAAATTAAAAATAATATAAATTTAAATTAAAAATTATAATAAAATAAAATTTATATATAAATAATTTATTTTTAATATTTAAACAAAAAAATAACAATATTAAATATAAAATATAATAAAAAATTTTAAATAATTATAATAATTAAATATAATAAATTATTTTTTTATAAATTAAATTAATAATAATATAATATATAATAATTAAAAAAAAATTTTAAAATAAAAAAAATTATTTAATTAATTAAAAAATTTTTAATAATTAAATAATAATTTAAAATTAAATTTTTTTATAAAATTATTATTAATTAAAATTAATAATATTATAATTTAAATTTTAAATAATTAAATAAAATAAAAATTAAAATATTTTAAATAAAAAAAAAATAATAAAATATAAAAAAATAAAAAAAAAATTATATTATAAAAATTTAATTATTTATAATAATATTTAAATTATATTTTTTTATAAAAAAAAAATATTAGTTAAAAATTTTTTATTATATTAATTTAAAATATATATTATAATAAAAATTTATAAATAGATATTTAAAAAAATAATATATAATTAATAACAATTAAATTTATAAAATAATATATAATATATATATTATTAAAAAAAAAATATTTAAATTAATTAATTATAAAAATTTAAAAAAAAATATATATAATATATTTTTATTTAAAAATTAAAAATAAATTTAAAAATATTTAAATTAAAATTTTAATAAAATTATATATAAAATATTAAAATTATTATAATATATTAATAAAAAAAAAAAATAATAAAAATTTTTATAAAATTAAAATAAAAGAAAAATAAATAATTAATTATAAATAAATAAAATTTTTAAAATATAAAAATTTAAAAAAAAATTAAAAAAAAAACAAAATAAAATATATATTATAATTAAAAAAAATTTATTTTAATTAAAAAATAATTCAATATTATTAAATTTTATAAAATTTATATTTTTAAAAAATAATTTGTTTTAAAAATATTAATATTAATTAAATTTTAAAATTAAAAATTTTAATATATATAAAATTAAATTTTTTAAAAAATAAATTTAAATATATTTTAAATTAAAAAAAATTAATAAAAAAAAAATAAATAAAAAATTTATAAAAATAAAATAATAAAAAATATAAAATAAATTAAAATTATAATAATATTAAAAAATATTAATATATTATAAATATAAAAATTAAATTTAAATAAAATAAATATAAAAATAATATTAATAAAATTAAAATTATTTTTTTAATTATTAAAATTTTTAAAAAAAATATATTATTATTTTTTTTTATTAATTAAGATAAAAATAAAAATTTAAAAAAAAAATAAAGATTATTAATAATTTTTTTAAAATTATAAAATTAAAATTAATATAATAAAAAATTTAAATAAAAATTTATTAATTAAATAAAAAAAAATTAAAATAAAAAAAAATTATAAAATAATAATAAATAAATTATTTAAAAAAAAAAATAAATAAAATAAAAATAATTAAATTTATAAAAATATTAAATATATAATTAAAAAATAATATTATAAATTATATAATAAAAAAAAATAAAAAATAAAAATATTAAAAAATAAAAAAAAATAAAAAATAAAATAATAAATTAAAAAATATTATTTTAAAAAATATAAATATAAAATTTAATATTAAATTAAATATAAAAATTAAAAATATTAAAATTTAAATCTAATTTTATTAAAAATTTCTAAAAATAAAAAAATATAAAATAAAAAAATTAAAAAAAATTTTTAATAAAATAAATAATAAATACAATAAAAATAGTAAAATAAAAAATTTTAAATAATTTATAAAATTTAAAAATAAAAAATAAATATATTAAAAATTTAAAATTAATTTAATATTAAAATAAAAAAAATTATTTTAAAATTTAAAATATTATTTAAAAACTTATTTATAAATAAAAAATTTAAATTTTTTATATTAATTTTAAATAAAAATAATTAAAAATTATTGAAATAAAAATAAAAATATAAAATAAAAATATTTAAAAAAAAAAATAAATAATAAATAAAATATTTAAAAATTAAATAAAATTAATATTTTATTTTATAATATTTATAATATTAATATAATAATTAATTATATAATAAATATAAAATAAAATAAAAAATTAATAAAATTAAAAAATAAATAAGAAAAAAATATTATAAAAATTATAATATAAATTTTTAAATTTAAATTTTAAAATTAAAATAAAATATAAATAGTTTTAATGAAAAATATATTATTTTAATGAATAGAAAATATATTAAATATTAAAAAAAATAATTAAGAAAGTTTTAAATATTTAAAAATATAAATTAAATTTTTTAAATATTTTAAATAAATAATTTTATTTAAAAATAAAAATTTTTATATATAATTTATAAATTTTAGAAAATTAAAAAAAAAATTAAATTATATTTAAAAAAAAAAAATTAAAAAAAAAAAAATTAATTATTTTAATTTAAATAATTAAAAAATTAATATTAAATTATTTATTTATAATTATAAAATTTATTAAAAAATAAAGAATAAAATAATATATTTTAAAAATAATTATTTATTTAAATAATTTGAATAATAATTTAAAAAAATAATTTAATTAATAATTATAAATAAAAAAAAAAAAAAAAGATAATTAATTATTTAATCAATTAAAATAATATATAATAAATTTTATTAAAATAGGTAAATAAAAAAAAAAATTATAATTATAATAATTTATTATTAAATTAAAAAAAATAAAAATATTTTAAATATAAATAAATTAATTTTTTAAATAAAAAATAAAATAAATAAAAATTAAATAAAATAATAAAAAATATAAAAATTAAAAATTATATAAAATATATAATATTAAAATAATTAATATATAATTAAAAAATATTAAAAATAATTTTTAATAATAATTATAATAATATAAATAAATAATAAAATTAAATTAAATTAAAATAATTAAAAATATATATTTATTTAAAAATTTTTAAAAATTTAATAGTTTTATAATAATTATTAATAATAATAAAATAACATAAAAAAACAAATAAATTAAAAAAAAATTAATAATTTAATTGATTGAAAAAAAAAAAATTAAATTTTAAAAATTATATTATTTATTTTTTAATAAAACAAATAATAAATAAAACAAAATTAATTATAAATAAATTAATAATTTTTTAAATTATAAAAAAATAATATAAAATATTTTAAAAATAAATTTATTTTGAAAATTAAATATAAAAAAAATAATTATAAAATTAAAAAATAATAAATTATATTATAAATTAAATAAATTTAAATAAATTAAATAATAAATAATTAATTTTTAAAAATAAAATATAAATTATTATTAAAAAATTTTAATATAAAGAAAAAATTTAATTTAATTAAAAAAAATAAATTTTAATTAAAAAATAAATTAAATAATAAATTTTTAAATAAAAATAGATATAATATATTTATAAATTAAAACAATTATTAAAAAATTTTAAATAATTTTATATTAATAAAAATATATTATAAAAATTAAAATAGTATAAAAAATTAATTATTAAAATTAAATAAATTTAAAAAATAAATTAAAAAAAATAATATAAATTATATTTATAATTTAAAAATAATTTAAATTAAAAATATTTATAATATTTATTTTTTATAAAAAATATATAATTATAAAAATTATAAAATGAAAAAAATAAAAATAAAAATATAATTTAAAAATTTTTTTTTTTAATAATAATTTTAAAAAAATTAAAAATAATTATAAAAAAGAATAATTTATAAAAAAATATATTTCATTAAAAAATATAGAAATAATTAAATATTATATTTATTAAAATTTATTATATATAAAAAATTTTTAATTAATTTTAATAAAATAATAATAAAAAAATTATGAAAAAGGGAATTTATTAAATTTATATTTATAATATAAAATTAAAAGAAATAAAAATTAATCTTTATATTAATATAAAATAAAAAAAATTAAAATAAAATAAGAAAAAATAATAATATAATAAAAAAAAATTTTTAAATTTTTTATAAAATTAAAAAAAATTAGAAATGAAAATAAAAATTTTTTATTTATAAAAAATAATATTTTTAAAATTTTAATTAAATTAATAATAAAAAATTTTTTTAATACTAATAAAAAAAATATATATTATTATATATATTTTTTTAATAATTTAAATTTAATAAAAAAAAAAAAATTTATATCATATTAATAAAAATTTAATATAAAATTCAAAAAAATATATAATATATTTTTTGAAAATTTATAAAAAATTATTAAATAAATTAAATAGTAATATATGATTTAAATTTAATTTATATAATTAATAAAAATATTATTAAATTATTAAAATTAATAAAATTTTTAATAATTAAATATATAAATAAAAAATAAATTTATTTTATAAAAATAAAATTAAAAAGATTTATTTATAAAAAATTAAATAAATATAATAAAATAATTAATAAAAATAATTTATATATATATTATTAATTAAAAAAAAAAAATTTTTTTTCTTTTAAAAAAATAAATATTAAAAAATTATAAAAAATAAAAATAAAATTTTATTATATTTTAAAATTATATAATAAAAAATTAAAATAATTATTTTAAAAAATTTTTAATTATAATAATATAAAATAATAAAAAAAATATTTTTAAATTAGAAATAAAAAATTAAATATTTAAATATTTGAAATAATTATTAGAAATATATAATTATTAAAAATTATAAATAAAAATTATATATTATTAATTTATATATATTATAATTTATTTATAATTAAAATAAAAAATTTAATAAGAAAAAATAATATAAAAAAATTAAAAAATAAAATTAAATTATTTTATAATAAATATTTTTTAAATAAAAAAAAATTATAATTATAAATTTAATTAAATAATATTTATTAAATATTTATAATATTTTATTTTAATTAAAATAAAATAAAAAATAATTATTTTTAATTAAAAAAAATTAAAATTTTAAATTTAAAAAAAAAAATTAATTAAATTTAAAAATTATAAAATTTTTAAATAAAAAATATTTATATATTAAATATAATTTAAAATTATTATTTTATAATTATTAAAATTTATATAAAATAATTAAAAAATAATAATAATATAATATAAAATTTAATAATATAATTTAAATAATTATATTAAATAATAATAAAAAAAAAAAAAAATATATTTAATTTATAATAATAATATAAAAAAAAAGAAAAAAATATTTATAAAAAATAATAAAAAAATATATATTAATATTTATATAAAATAAAAAATTAAAAAATAATAAATATTATTTAATAATATATAAATTTAAATATTAAATTAATATAAAAAAATAAAAATTTTTATTATAATATGAAAAATATAGAATTTAATTATATTATAATATAAAAATAAAAATAAATATATAAAATAAAATTTAAAAAGAAAATAATGATTTATAAAATATTATATAAAAAAATTTAACATAATAAAAAAATTATAGAAAAAATAAATAATAATTTATATAATATTTAAATTTTTAAAAAATATAAAATAATTAAAAAAAAAAATAAATAATAATATAAATTTTAAATTTTAAAATTTAAAAAATTATAATTATAGATAATATTTTTTTAATATTTATAAAAAAATAAATAATTTATAAAATTAAAAAAATTTTAAAAAAAAAAATTAAATAAATAATAAATTATTTATTATTTTATTTAAAATAAAAAAAAATAATAAATTATAATTTAATTAAAATTATATTAAAAAATTTAATTATTAATAGAATAAAATTAAAAAATATAATTTAAAAAAAATTAAAATATATAAATAAAATATAAATATAAAAATTAATAATATAAAATTTTAAATTATTAAATTGATATTAAAAAATTAATAAAAAAAATTAAAATAAATTTTATAAATAAAATTTTATTATAAATAATTAATAAAAAAAAAAATAAAAAAAAAAATTTTTAAAATTATAAATTTTAAAAAATTTTAAAAAAAATTAATTAAAAATTTAAATAAAAAATAATTGATAAATTTAAAAACAATAAAAAAAAGAATTTATAAAATTTTTAATAATTATATTTATAATTAATAAAATCATATTTTAATATTAAATAAATAAAGTAGGTTATTTATTTTTGGGACACGTATACACAAAATGTCGCACTCAGGGATCCAAAGATAAAATGTATAAGGGTAAAACTTACACATGCTGGTCACACGCAAATTTGATGACTCGGGACGAGTCTGTAAAAAGGGGAGGGGGTCGTGTTGTGGATTTGGAAAGCTATCGCACTCAACATTCAGGTCCTTTAGCTCAGTTATA
>JAXMNL010000126.1:91818-104737 GCA_035128595.1 Eptatretus atami | reverse complement strand
ACTTCCCTCGTCTCCTTTTTTATTTGTGTCTCCTTTATCAGGGCGCGCCCCAATTGTTCCTTCATCCGTCGAGTGGCGTCGATCAAGTCCTGCACCACCAACATTGCTCCTTGTGGTGCTGTCACACATCCCACCTTATCGTTTGCTTCTACTTCCTGGCTCCTTCTGAGTCGTTCCTCCTCTCGGAACTTCCTGAGTTCTTCGTTCTCCCTCTGGAGTTTTTCAATCTCCGTGGACTCCAATCTTGCTCCCCGTTTTAGTTGTTCAATTTCAACTCACATTGTTTCTTGTTTTCTCCCCACAGTTTTCTCCTGCTCTTCATTTTCCAATCTCATCGTTTCTTTCATTGGCTCATCCTTCTGTGCTTCATTCGCTGTTTCTCTCGATACCCTTCCTTGTTTCCTTCTCTGTCCTTCCTTCTCCAGTTTCATGGTTTGCTTCATTTGTTAATCTCCTCTTGTGTTCATTTGCTGCTGTCTCATTACTCTTCCTTGTTTCTTCTCCTGCCTTCCTTTCTCCAGTTTCGTGGTTTTCTTCATTGGTTCATTCCCTTTTGGTGTTTCATTCGCTGTTCTTTGTCTATCTCCTCGCACTCAGCCTTGCCTTTTCTCCAATTGGTCAACTCGGCTTCATGTTCCTTTTGTTTTCTATCCCATTGTTCTCTCGTCGTCCCTCTCCAATCTCGTTGTGTCCTTCAATCTCCTCATTTCTCCTTCCTGTTCATTCGTTGCTCCTTTCAACTTCTCCTCGTATTCCAACCTATTTTTTTCCTTTTGTCGTTCAGTTTCAAATTCATACTCTTTCAATTTTTTATTCACTGTCTCTCTTGTTCCTCGTTTCTGCAATCTCATATTTCCTTTAATTGACGGATTTCTTTCTCCTGTCTCATTCCTTGTTCTTTGTATTTCCTATTCCACTGTCTCCTTGTTCCTCATTCTGCAATCTCTGGCCTTCGCTTCCAAGCTGTTCGATCTGTATACAGTGTGGTTCCTTAACATTTCATTGCTCTGCTTCGTTCTTTCTTCTCACCATCCTCAAACTCGTTTTGTAATTCCGTCTCTTTGTTTTGGTATTTCTGTAACTCGAAGCTTTTTTGCCATAATTTCCTCTCTCAATTTGCATGGCTTTCTTCCCTCTTTCCGCACAACTTTCCCATGCGTCCTCCCTCATCTTCGTCATTTCTTCCGCGTTTCCTCTAGTTCTTCCTTATATTCTCTCCCAATTTTATCGTCCTTCCCAGGGTTTCTCTTTTGTTTTTGCCTGATCTTACCTCTCCTTCAAATGTTCCAATTCCCCATTCTTGTTTGCGTTTTCCTTCTATCTTTGTCCTTCTCCTTCCTCCCTCATTTTTCCTGACAGTCTCTTCGAAAACTGTTCTGACATTTCCCGCAATTCCTCGTCCTTTCCTCCCGGAGCTTTCTCTCCTCTTTTATTCTTCGGATTTCTAGCTTTCTCTTCTTGATTTGCCTGTTCTGGTACTCTCTTCCTTCAATTGTTCCCAACTCGCACCATCTGTTCATATTTTTTCTCTTCCAACAGTATTTCTCCTCACTCTGCCCCTCCAGTTCTCTTGAACTCCTTGCCTCCCCATCCAATATTTTTAATTGAGTAGTTTTTACTTGCCAAAATGGTTCGCATTCCTTTCTTCCAACTTTTTGTTCCATCTTCTTCCATTGTGCTTTCTGTCCGGATGTTACATCGCTCCTCCTCCATTCTCTCGTTCAGCTCGCTCGTCTCTGTTCCCACTTATGGATCCTCAAGTCTATTTCCCCTATTTTCCCTTTAATTTCTTCCTTTAGTTGTTTACTTCCAGCTCGTGTTTCTGTTTTTCTTTTTGAGCTCGGTCCTCCATTCTTCTTCAATTCTTCCAAAGCCCGCAATTGGTAGGCCGCCTTGCCTCGCCTTGCCATGCCCACGTGTTTGAAACGATGTTGGAGCGCTCGCCTCGTGTGCGCCATTGCACGCCGCCATAAATAGCCGCTCGCTCCGTGCTGCCTGAGGTGCGATCGCGCCGCCATTATGCGACCCATTTGCCGGCAAAGTCCGTGCCTCAGTATGGGTTGAGCTCCCCGGTGATTATAATTACAAGAGTACCACCCCGGCAATGAATCTACATTTCTACACATATACATTTCTACCCCCGGCACCCGCCTCGCTTGGAACGCCATCTTATTTCTCGTTAAGGGGTTAAATTTAGCTCACTCGTAATTTGGCAGGGAACGGGGGGGTCGCCTCGCACACCCCTAGTCCGTTCCCGTGAATTTAGCTTGGAGACCGAGGTGGATTTGAACACACTCTGTACACCAATGTTGCGAAATTCGCGCCGCCGGCGTGCGAACGGCCACGTAACTCGAATCGCGGCACTTTGCCCACCGGACGGACAATTCGTCGTGACCCTCTCGGACAACGCCGGGAGCTAGCACGCGGTGGGGTATTAACCTCACCACGATCGTTGCCAATGCCCCACCCCGCAGAGATAGGGTTGCTCGTCAAATTCGATCTTACCTAATACCTGCGCGAATGTCGACCGGCGATCGTACCACGCCACAGGCCGACTTCGGACAACGAACCGCTTAAGCGCGTCCGTTCCGTGCTACAGTTTATAACCGAGCGGTGTTATCGTCGGCCTCAACAGTATCCGATTAATTACGGCGTATTAAGCCCACTACGAACCCTTACGTGAAGCAGGATAGGAGAGTCAACAAAGAAAAGGACGAAGCAAAACGGGAAAACAGTTCACACAATGCACATTTATTCCCGGCACACACGGGCAAGCACGTATATACAGCCCATACAGTCAAAAATGCACATAAAGGCAACCAAAAAACAATAAAAGCAACAACGACGCAGAGTTAATACGACTACGTGCACACACGCAACACATATACAGTTCTACTTCACAGACGGCGGCCAACACACATTTACACAAAAGCAAAAGAAAGAAGCCACCCCCATAGACAAGAGGCAGACAGGCCGTAGGCCAAATAGTGCGCGGACCAGAGGAGCGTCCAGGTCGTAAACCGGGTGGGTCCTACCCGCGTCCTCGTGGCGCGTTGGCGGCGAGCCGCAGAATGTGGCCGCCCCACGCGCTGTGCCCCGACTCTTGCTCCTTGGCGGTTTCGTTGGCACCACGTGTGGGGTGGGTGGGAACGGGCCCCCTTTTGCAACTATTCTCAGCGCGGGGAAAGGAGATTTTGATGCCCTGGGGGAGGAGTGCTGGCTGGCTTGGGTCCCACGACGAGACGACGATCCCACAACGCGACCTCGTCGCCGACCGCCGTCCCTTCTTGCTCGGACCCGAGCTCCCCTTGCTGCAGTTCCACCGCTCTCCTCGCCCGACTCTCTCTGCAACCCGACTCTCTCAGTTCCGCACTCTTCAGCCGACTCCAGAACCCAACTGACTCATTCGCCTTGCGCTCGCCTTCTTATAGGCTGGCAGGACAGCTAATATGCAAATATTCGGATCAGAATGACCTCGGGCGAGCCACGCTCGCCCATTGGTGGAGGAAACGGGGCGTGAACCTCCCCTGATCCTAGAATTTGCATATATCATTTCACACACACGCGCCTGGAGGCGGGGCAAGCTGCCCCGCGCTCGCTAATGGACGGAGGAGAGTGGGCGTGAAGCTTCTGATCCGAGTTTCCCTCGGAAAGGCCGCCATTTGCCTCGCCGGCTCGGTGCGTTCGGCACCCAATCGCTGAACGGCCCGAGACAGCCCGACGTTCAGTGTTCACAGGTGGTGCGGAATGCCAGAAGGAGAGAGGTGAGGTGTGGAGGGTTTTCGTGGTGAGGGTTGATGGTTATGGTGCCGTTTGGAATGCGGTGATCGCGATGAATGTGGGAGCGTAGATGGTGGCCCGTTGGCGTTGGTTGTTGTGTGATGGCGGTTGAGACGTGGTTGTTCAAAATAAAGAATAGAAACAGAAAAATGGCTAACTCAAAGCGTCGCAGCCCGGATGAATCACATTAAATTGCCTCGCTTTATACAACCCGGGGTTTGGCTAACTACACAGTACTTAGAGATATTCTCACCTACGGCCCCTTTATCTGTGTAATGCGAATTCTGCCCCACACCCACGTCAACATATATTATATTATAATATGTATACATACATATAAAATATGCATATATATCATATATACATATAATTGATGAAGTATAAACATGCCATAAAAAATATATACATTCAATAAACTACTATACATATAACTATATACATACATACATATATATATATATATATATAAATATATACATATAATATCTATTCTATTAATTCCAGCACAATCCTGTGTGTGTGTGTCTGTATTGTGACTGTCCTGCGACCACCGTTTCGACGACCACCGTCTCCGATCTGATGAAACTTAGCCAGAATATTGCTGGGGACCCACGATGTGCCTTTCAAGGCGTTGATATTATCGGACAAGCGGTCCCCAAGTTACGCCATTTATCTGCAACCAAAGCACAAGACACGTGCTGGACATCACGAAATGACGTCACAATAATGTTTATTTTTGTTTTTTTTGCAACGCATTGACGTCACAATTCTTCTTCTTTCTGCTTTGGCTATGACGTCACAATCGACGCTGGGGACCTGGTTGTACCTTTTCCAAGTTTGATTACGTTCTTATCCATTATCAGCTGTTTCCAAGTTGTTTACCAACGTTGAAAGCTGTTTTCCCCAAGGTCTTGTAATTAATTGTTCACAATTATTAATTAATCCAAGGTTTTCATTTCTCCCAGGAAAGCAGCTGTTTCCCAAGGGTTTGAAAAGCCCTTTTTTCTCCCAAAGCGTTGAAATAATTGTTGTGCTTGTAGACATGTGAATACATTATACAGAGAGAGGGCCAAGAGAGGAGGGGGGAGATGAGGATGGGCAGAGAGGAGGGGATAAGAGGGGTGACTGAGAGGGGGGCAAGAGACGGGGGCAGAGAGGAGGGGGAGAGAGGCGACGAGGAGGGCGAGACTCCGGCGGGAGAGAGGGGGGCAAGAGAGGGGTGAGAAGGGGGCGAGCAGAGGGGCGAGAGAGAGGGGGCGGTCACAATTCTTCTTCGTTTCTCTGCGTTTTATGACGTCACAATTGACGCTGGGGAACCTGAGTTAATGTTTCCCAGTGTTTCCAGTATGGCCATTTATGGATACGGGTTGGTTCCAATCTAATTGAAACAATGCCCCAATCAGTCATCGTTTACAGCAGAGCGAAGGAACTAAGCTGCACATACGGACGCACCTACGGGCACACACCTACGGGCCCGCACACTAGTTACTATATATATATATATTATTATATATATATATATATATACATATATAAATAAATATATACCATGCGTACATATTACACATAAATATACACATACATCCATATTATATATATATATATGTATATATATATGCATGATTTCCATCCATACATCCAACACATTAACATTATATATATATATATGTTACATAACATACATCATACAGATATCAAATACATACGATGCATATATATATAATAATTATAAATATATACATACACACAATATATATATATAAGTATACAAAGCCGCCTCTAGGCGGAATGGGTAGTCGACTACCATAGAACACTGACGCAATGGGCCCGTTTCGATGGCGGAAATGACCAGAGATTAAAGCTCAAAGAAAATTCATATTCTAGCTCTCAAGGTTAATGCTACAGCATTGTTTTTTCGTTAAAATACCCCCACATTTGAGGTTTCGGCCGTGCAGGCAAACAGAGGAGTCCATAGCAACGGTTCTTTCTCACACATCACTAGGAATACCAGGAACCTACCTCACCAGTTTCATGTATATCTGACTCATAAGCCTCTGGAATATAACGAAACTTCGTTTTTTTATTGTTTTCGACCATGGTTCATCCAAAGGTCTATCTTCTTACGACGTTTTCATAGGATCCGGCTGGAAATTTTGACCAATATGGCCTGAATGTACTGCCCACAGTCGTCGTGGCCGATTTTTGATTTTCTGAAAAAATAAATCTTATTTATGATTTTGTTCAAAAATTTCAAATCCCGTTGCTAGCAACACGTGGTGTCCATAGCAACGTTCTCATTTGCACACAACTAGGTCATGGTCATGAACCTACCAACCAAGTTTCATCAAAATCGCCATTGTATTCACTGAAATCGCCATTTTAAACACTGATAATAACCGGTGTAGAACAAAATCTCAAAAAAAAAAAATTTTTGGAAAATTTTTCTGTTTTCCGACAGATCGACTACCCAACACTTTATTTTCAAACAAAACAAAAGCAAACTTAGATATTAGTGTAAACAAAGATACACTGTGTTTTGTCTTCTTTCGGCTGCTCCCGTTAGGTGGTTCGCCAACAGCGGATCATCCGTTATGATCGCGCCATACGATTTGGCACAGCGTTTTACGCCAGATTGCCCTCCTGACAAAACCCTGCGCCTCTTACGCACACAGGATAAGGATTGGGTTTCGCCATGATTCCGGGCTGCCCTACACCCTCTCTAGCGGGCCAGCGCCAGTTGCGCCCGTCCTCAAGCGCAATCCTCCAACCCCAAGCCTCCGATAGCCGGCTAGACCGGACATCGAATCCAGGCGGCAACGCCACTATGCCGCGGGTTGAAACAAAATACACTTTATTTATATGTTTAGTTATTGATATGGTAAAATCACGCCCAAAAAAATTGCAAATCTCAAATTCTGCGTTTTCTTGGGCACCCTGTAGTATAAATAAATATAAAATACAGTATATATATATAAATATATACATACATCATGCAGTATATATATAAATATATACATACATACAAACAAATATACATGAATACATTGCAATATACATAAACATGCAAATATAATACAATATTATATACAATACTATTAAAAAAATATATACATATATACATCCATATATAACATACATACATATACATATATATATATATATATATATATATATATATATATACACATCTACTATAATTCCAGCAAGTGTGTGACTGCTGGGTGGTGTTGTGTGTGTGTGTGTGTGTGTGTGTGTGTGTGTGTGTGTGGTGTGGTGTGTGTTCTCTGTGGACCGCTGTTTCTCGCACAACCACTGTCCATACTAATTGAAACTTGCCAGATATATTGCTGGGACCTGAGGATGTGCCTTTTCAGGTTTATATTAAATCGGACAATTGCTTCGAAGTTATGGCCATTTATTTACCAAACCCAATGACAAGACACGTTGCGTGGGCGTGCCGATGGGGAAGTAAGGCTCAGCCGCGTTCCCCATTCAGGTAAACGTACGGGCTTCAGGAGAGTGTATGCACCGTGATTCTAATAATTTCTCCGAATTCTTCCTATGGGCATTTATAGATAACACTATGCCCAAGTTTGATGATCGTTTTCATATTAGATGGGCATTAAATTTCGTTAACATCCCAGATGTGCGTGTATGCTCCGAACAGGAAGAAAAAATTTCTCTCTCTCTTCTCTTCTTCTTTTCTGTTTTTCCTTTGGCCACGACATTGCGAAAAAGGTAAAATACCGTTGAGCTAATTGAATAATTGGGCCATTAAAAACAAATTGCGAATTAATCTAACTGTTGATAGCACTTCCGGGCCACGCCGTATACCGGGCACGCCGAAGAGCGAAGAAACGCCTTGTGTTGTTGTTTCTAGCTCTGCGGTTGGAATATTTATGTATCTTTTTATTTTTTTTTTACGGCACTACTAGTATATGAATATATATATATATACATACAAATATACATATATATATATATATATAATCCTATATATATATATATATATATATATATATATATGAAGAGCCTGGTGGGCTCCAGTGGGTTGATGGCTGGTGGCTTGGGATCCTTCGGCGTCCTGAGTTTCGAGCCCCGCTGGCTGCTGAGTAGCATCAGGGGGTAGACTCAGCCTGTCATCTTCCCAAATGGTCGGCAAAATTGAGCACCAGTATACTGGTAATTTCCCCTGGCAGGGTCGAAGGCATCTAAAGGGTTGGTGTCCAGGAAGGGCAATCCGGCCGTAAAAACATTGCAAAGAAAGGGTACAGGAGATTGAGCCCGCAAAAGCTCGACCCCTGCTCAAGGATAAAGGCTTTCAAATGGTGTGATGATGATAGATATATATATATATACATACAAGTATTTATACATATATACTAATATAACAATACACATACTATATATCGCATTGGGCAGCCGGCACCTTCTTTCCGCTGCATAGAGCCAGAGACTGCATTGGCAGCCTGGTACCCTCTTCAAATGGCTCGTGGATGGCATTATGGCATGCGGTTAGGTGAGTTGCGTCCAGCAGGCTGAATACAAAGAGAAAAAGTTCAGGACAGATAACGGGCCTTTTGACAGGCCCCGGAACATCCGACCTTCAGCTCGGGGCGCTCACCCTACAACTACTGAATAACATTTGCCATGTTTGCTTTCCACAGCAGTCCCTCAGTCCTGGGCCCATGGTTAGTGTAAAATATATAAGGTTAAGGCATAGGTAAAATTGTAATAAGTTTGCTTTCGCCCTGCATGTCCGTCTTTTAGCGCCGGCAATTTAGTAAAGTTCGTTTGTATGCAGTGAGTTTGTTTATTGGTTTCAAGCCATAGCTTATTTATTTTTTGGGACACGGATACATCCAAAATGCGCCACTCAGGGATCCGAAGGTTAAAACGTATTAGGGAGAACTTACACATGAAGGCACAACGAAAATTTGACGACTCGGGACGAAGGCTGTAAAAAGGGGAGGAGTGTGTTACGTGGTGGAAATTCACGAAACACCATAGGTTCCCCAGAGATCATTATTTTGATAAGGGTTATGTATCCAGGTTAGATTCCCCACTTGATATAAAGGCGAATATTCGTGTGCCGGGCTGTGCATCTTAAGTAGCCGTTATTCTTTTGTCTATCTTTTATTTTAAAACAAACAAACATCTCGTCAACAACAACTCTACAACACGCCACCTCCACGGCAACACCAACAACTCAACAACCACGCCATCACCACCACAGCGCCGATCAACATCGCGACACCATCACGCCCGCCTGAGCGACAGCGGCAAAATGACCGTGATACAACTCGCGATGCGTGACGAGTGCCAACAACGTTCCAGCCTTCCGTGTGCAAATCAGCCGTGACGAGGCTGATTTGCCATAAGTGGATCAAAACGGCTCTTGCCTGAAAAAGAACAGCCAATCAGAGCTGTTCAGAAATCGAAGGCAAACATCCACCACTGCGTTTACGCACCGGGTTTCACCCCGCAAGCGCGCACGTGGCGGTCTCGTGCGAAGCACAGCACGAATCTCGCGCTCGCCACTGGGTAAACCCGGCGCAGTCCCATATCCAGCTACGGCCGCTACCGCCGCCTTTGTCCTCTGTCGCCGTCTCCGTCGCCATTCAACCCACCACACCTGCGTGTACGACGCCTCACACACCACACATACAACTTCACACCGGGAGACGCGGCTGCATGCTTCACGCATGCCCACCGTCATCTCCCTTACATACTGCTCTCTTCACAACACGGTCTCCCTCCACTCGGCCGTTCACTCACTCGTGCCATTTTCCCTTAGCCACACGGTATCCCTCACATACGGCCTTAGTAGGGTGGATATACTATTTGGCTCACTTCCCCATGTAAATGAATGGGGGATTTTCAGCGATTCACTTTTTTTTTTTCCCTAAAAATTAACCCCCTTTATTATCCGTTTTTCCTTGCTGTGCAGGGGTTTTTGGCTTTTTGTGAGGCAATGTTTATGGCCGGATGCCCTTCTCTGGACGCCTCTTACAACACAGGGATATTGGTACACCTATTCTACCGGGCATACACCGGCGACCAGTAACTGGTTACTCACTCGCCGACCTCGGATGGATGACAGGCTGGAGTCAACACCCATGCGTGTTAAATTCAGCAGCTGAGCGGGATTTCAAACTCGGGGGACACTGGATCCCAAGCCGCCACCCTAACCACTAAGCCAACACCAGGCTTTGGATATAAAACCAGGCTATTCCCAAGGTATTATATTTGTTTGTCTCCCCTTTTAACCTAGGGACACTCTTTTCCAAATAACAATTGCATATTGTTTAGCTCCACTATTGAACCTATAAACATTTGTTCATTCGTTTCAAAATTCCTTTCCAATAGTTTAATTTTCTTTTGCACAATAATCCCCATCTAAAAATATTTAAAACCAAAACATTTGAATCTTTTATATTTTTCAAGATACACCCTTTTTGCTGCCATTACGAAATGATAAACTTCCTTATGATCTCATCTGACACACCTCCTGATCCTCAGATTATGTTTTGCATAGCCCCGCCCACTTTTTCATAAGCCCACACCCACTTTCCTAAGCCCCACCCACTTTTCCATAAGCCCCGCCCACTTTTCCCCGAGATATTTTTCCAATAGGCCCGCCCACATTTTCCGTAAGCCCCGCCCATTTTGCTAAGCCCCGCCTGCCTCTTACATCATTTCCAGTTCATCCCTGACTCACTAGGAAATCTGACCTGTTATGGGTTTGAAGGCCTACCTCGGCTTGCTCAAGAGAAATTTCCAAAGAAAACCACACCCAACCAGTTCATCCCTGACTCACTAGGGAAATTCTGCCTGTTATGGGTTTGAAAGCCTACCTCGGCTTGCTCAGAGAATTTTCCAAAGGAAAACCACACCCACCAGTTCATCCCTGACTCACTTAGGAAATTCCTGGCCTGTTATGGGTTTGAAGGCCTACCTCGGGCTTGCTCAGAGAATTTTCAAAGGAAACCACACCCACCAGTATCCCGACTCATAGGAAATTCTGTGGCCTGTTTATGGGTTTGAAGGCCTACCTCGTGCTTTGCTCATGCAGAATTTCCAAAGAAACCACCCACCCCACCAGTCTTTCCTAATAAAAGCCTCAAAGCCCAGCTCCATTTAAACATATTTTTTACTTTTACTGAGAATGGACTACTGTGCTGAGCTTGCCTGCGAACTCTATGACTATGATATGAACTTAAACTTACAAGTTGAAGAATGGGATTCAAACCTATTATCTGTTGAGGTAAATCTAATTTCCCTATTTTCAGTTCCTTTTAAACATCAACTCATTTTAATAATTTAATATTATTAAATTACATACATTATTATTTTCACTCAACAGAATTGTTATTTGAAAATACGATTTTTGCCAACAACTTTGTGCGAAATGTGACTTGCGTTGAAGACCTTGTGAGCGAACCAAGACCCACAGGAACGAGCGAGACCTTGAAGTGGGATGACTTTGGGGTTCCTTCGGGGATTGACCTTACTTGTATGGAACTTAAACCTACAACTTGATCAATTGGATTCCAAAACTTCTTATCTGTTGAGCGTAAGCATTTTATTTTCCTAGTTTCAGTTTGATTATAAGCATAGACTCATTTAATAATTAAATCACTATAATTAATACATTATTATTTTCTCCACAGGAAATCCTGTTATCTGAAATACTAAATGAAAATTACTGCTTTTTGCCACAAACTTGCGTGCGAAATTGTTGGCTTGTTGAAAGACCTCATGAGCCCAAGACCCACATGAACCGAGTTCTGTCCTTGAGACCAACCAAAAGAGTTATACCTTTGGAGACCAGCAAAAATCCTGAAAAGACGTTTTTTACAGCAATAGTACTCATTGCGAGTTATCAAGACAATACCCACTGAACAAGTTATACCTTGATGAGCCAGGAATACAAGTTACCTTGAGACTCAACAAAATTTCAGACATTTTGAAAATGGAGTTTTCCTTGATGATCCACAGTTTAATACTATGTGAGATCTATCCCTGAAACCATATAAAAATTGGAAAAATGGAGTTTCCTTGAGATCCACAGTTATACTATGTGAGATCTATCACTGAAACCCATTAAAAATTGCGAAAAATGGAGTTTCCTTGATGAATCCACAGTTATACTATGTGAGATCTATCACTGAAACCCATAAAAATTGGAAAAATGGATTTCCTTTTGATGATCCACAGTTTATACTATGTGAGATCTATTCACGAAACCCACAATATTCTGGAAATTGTGATTCTTACCTTGGAGTCTTTGATAGATGGTTATTATTTTTGGAGACTTGAAATGTGGGTTTCTGGCTTGATAAACTCACAATGTATACGTATCTTGCGACAAACTCAACCAGGAATTGTGGTTATACCTTGGAACTTGGAAAGTTGGGTTTATTTTTGGAGACTTGAAAATGCTACCACTTTTGGATCCTAACCATCAAGAAAGTTCTGACTCCCCCTTCTACATCATCAAACTGAAAGCCTGAAAGACAAAATTGGTAAGAGAGAAAAAAAAACATAAAAAATATATATTGTTAGTTCTGGGAAGAAAGTTGCAGGCCTACTCCCCCTTTCTACGTCATCAAACCTTGAAAGCCTAAAAAGACAGAATTGGCAAGAAGAGAAAAAAAAAACGTAAAAACATATATAGTATGGGAAATCTCATTTTGAAAAAGACATTGTGGGTTGGCGAGGATTGAGTGGGTTGAGATTTTGAATGTGGGGTTGGGGTGCAGATTGTGAATGTGAGGGTTGGGACACACACTACACACACACACCAACACACACACACGCACACACACACGCGACACTCACACATCACACACGCACACTACGCACGCCACACACGCACGCACACACGCACACACACACGCACACACACACACACACAACGCACACACACGCACACACACGCACACACACACGCATACACACCGCACACACACGCACACACGCACATCAACAAACAAAAGTTGAAGCCTTACTAATTCAGTTGAGGATTCTGTGTTGGGGTTCACAGATCTAAGAACCCCCCATGACCACATTAATTATATGACTGTGTATACACCTCGGACTTGGCGCCGTCGAGGTGTACACAATGGGATCTCCT
>JAXMNL010000126.1:1198-14371 GCA_035128595.1 Eptatretus atami | reverse complement strand
AAATGAGGTGGAGCGAAGGGCGGAGCCCCGCGCTATAAAGGGCGGACCGTACGCGAGGCTCGTGTCTCTCTGAGAGATCTCCCTGTGGTTCATAACTCTCTTCCCCTGTCTCCCGGTGGTCCATGCCCTGCTGCATCTTCCGGCTCGTGGTACACTCGCCTGCCTTTGGTGGTCCGGTGCTCGTGCTTCCTGGGGTTCAGCGCTCCCGCTCGCATAGGATGTAGTATCTAGACAGATAAGAATAAGACACAGATTTTGTAGCTTCTTTTTTGAAAATTTTCATATAAATATTTCCATCGTTCGCTCTTGTGTTTGCATAGTTGAAAGGTGTCGTATTCAATTATATATATATGTATCGCGTGATTTGTAGTTCGTGCAAAAGCGGGTTCCATTACGGGGGTTGCCAGTAGCACAACGCAAGGGGTCATGGTGGAGTGTTCCGCTGTGGAGCACCATGGGTTCGGTCTGCTGGTTGTAGCAAGGCACACCCCATCACCCTCAGGCTATGAAAACCCTACCACTGTATAATTTCGATCGTTCAACAGGACCGGCTGGGGAACAGACATAGGATTCAGACAGACAGACACGACACAGTATGACAACATATCGACGGAATATTGATATAGGGTTTTTTTTTTGGAAAACTAGAAAAAATCGGGCCTCCTTTCTTATATATATTTGTTTATACATAGTGTTGAAACGGGTGTGGAAATTCGCAGAACCCATAAAGTTTTCCTTAGATCAGTTATCCCGGTAAAGTTGGGTTAGATAGGTTTTCCCCTCCGTTGTTTAGAGGGATTCTTCATGTTCACCCAGGCTGCGAACCCTTTGAGATAGGTGTTTTTCTTTTTTCTAATTCGTTATTTTGGACCAACATAACTCATTGCAACCAGATCGCCACCACACCAACATATGATCGTTCAAAACGGCGCACAACCAAAACCCACCGACGCACCTTCGCCCTTTTTACCTCCACAACCATACACAACTCCCACCCGCACCAACTGTAGCTGCGAACACTCGCCTCACCTTCGTTCCAAATACGAACGCCATCCTCACGTGCAGGCAGAGGCCAAAGGGTTCCTCGTCGCCGTTTTGAACAGCAGAGGCCGGTGATTTTCTAGCCACGTCCGCTCCCGGCGCGGGGTAGGGAGCAGGGTCAAAGTGACGGATCGTGAACTGCGCCGAGAGATTTCTTACCGCGTCCGCTCCCGGGGTTCGGAGGTCGAACTGTGCAGATGCGTGGAGAAACCGCCCCCCGGGTTTGGGAATTTCTACACGATCCGCTCTGCCCCGGGGTCGAGGTCGAATCTCGTCTCCGCGGCCCTATATAAAGCCGAACAGAAAGGAGCCTTCGCGTCAGTCGGTGGAAGGCCGTGAGTCCGGGAGGGGTCCGGAGAACCGAGCGTGAGTCAAGGGGCGTCTGCGGCGGTCTGGGAAGGATTGGTTTAAGCCTGGAGAACACCTCAGAGGGCTACGTGAAACTGCCAGCGGGCATAGAGCACGGCTTTGCTCCTATGCGCACAGAGTAGATATCTTGTATGGTGATCCCCCGGTTCGCCTAGCCTTCGGTGTCAGTCGTCTCGCGCCTCGCTGATGTTGCATGATGTTATGCAAGAGAGGCGGGGTCCTGAGAGGGCAATCACTCTTGCCGAAGCATCACTAGCCTGAGAGGGCATCTCGATGCCTATTACGCTATGTAAAGCAAATTTTCTCTCTTTTCTAAAAATGAGAATATACAACTGCTTAGGTCAAAAAGCGTCGCGTATCGAACTATGTTTTGTTTTCTCCTGTCGGGTCAATCCTCTCGGATGCCGAGATATTGTTGAAGAGTATGTCGTAATGGTGGGCTGTTCATATGATGATATATATAATGATCGCCAGTATCTGTTTTTGAGTTACCGTAAAGACTGCACTTGTTTAGTGGAAGTACAGTGCGTCACGTAACCAATCGTCCAATGTCAGTTCGTTCGTGAGTCATCGCGAGTAGTTTACATAACAAAACTTTGCTTATAATAAAATCCTTTGCAAATCTGGAGGGAAAATTTGCGTTACACTGAGTCTGGCTTGAAGTCCTATCTGTGCTCCGTCACACGTAACCATTTTTAGGGGCACGGACGCTCCAATCTTTGCGACCTCCAATAATAGTCACCCAATCGTCGAGCAATCGACAGGCGAGCAGCGCAGTGCGAAGGATCAAGATCGCTATTCACTGCGATATCCTCTTCATCTTTGTAAAAGATGTGGGCCTGTTGTCGTCATCCCGGCTCCACGGCCACAATAGGGTCCACGGAATCCCCGTCTGCCACACCCTTCGTCTTTGGGGGTGCCATTTCCTTCTTTTGAATCATGTTGTGGCGTCGTCTATCAAGTAGACCTCGTATAAGTGATTGTGCATTATCATTGCTTATAATTCGGATTTTATTGCTTTCTTGCATGTAATAATCGTGTGTCCAATTGTGTTTGGCTGTACATACGTGCTGAACTGTCTTGCTGAATAAACGTGCAAATTCGTTAATAAATGTGCTTGTTTGAAATTTCCCCGTTCGTATGCGTCCTCTTTCCCCGTTTGAAAAGTGGCCAATCTTGCATCGTGGAATAATTGTTTATGGGTTGTAAGCACCCGGTGAGTAAAATCAACATCCGGGGGAGGTCGGGTTCGATATGATCCGCTTGGTTATCACTGCAGTACACGGATACGGACCGCTTAAGCGGTTCGGTGTCCTAAACCGAAGCCCTGCGCCGAGGTATGGTCGCCCGTTCGACTGCTCGCGCAGGTAACTGTAGGTAGATCGAAATTCGGCGAGCGAAGCCCTAATCCTGCCGCGGGTAAGACAATTGGGGCACGGACGGTGGTGAGGTTAAAACCCCACCCGTGGCTGGTTCCTGGCGGCGTAGTTCAGGAGTGTCACACTGAACTTGTCCGTCCGGTGTGGGAGCCGCGGTTGCTTTGTGGAAAGCGGGCCGATTGCGCCGGATGGGGGGCGCGAAATATCGTAACATGTGTGTCAGAGGCAGTGGGATTCAAATCACGCCCGTCTCACATTAGGAACTCGGACCAGGGGTGTGGCCCCAACTCCCCCCCCCGAGCAGCTCCATTGAATTTCGGCGGTTTAATTTATTCCGAGAAACAAAGATGGCTTTTTCAAGCGAACGTGTTGCCGGGGGTATTAGGGAAGTGGATTTTAGAATTAGTAGAATCCATGTGCAAGGACGAGAACCTCACCGACAGTGATATGCTGTATTGTGCAGGATGAAATTTCCTCTCAACCACCCCGGAACCGCAGCACTCGAAATGGGACCGCGGCAAGCGCAGAGGCCGGGTGTATGACACCCCCTCCTCCACCTCCTCCGTCAGAGTCCTCAAAAACCCGTGGTCATCCGGCGGAATCCACGCACTGCCTATGATTGGCAGAGAGCAACCGCACAGAACTCACCTGACGTGGGCCAGCTATTAAATGGTTACTGCTGGAAAGAATGGATGGAAATACGCACAAAATGAAGCGAAATGAAAACAAATGCGCAGGGAAATGAATGCGAAAATGGATGGCAATGGATAACAAATATGGATGGCATGAATAAATATGATGACAAATGTGCAAACACTGTGGGAAGAGATGCACGAACGAATGGGTATGGCCTGCCAGAATAGACTGAGAGAGGGTGAAAGAGATGAAATGAAAAAGGAAAATCAACAACAATACAAAGCCAGGTGAACAAGTTGAAAGAGAAAACTGTAGAAGGTGTGGTATCCGCCAATGAAGGGGGTCAAGAAAGAATTGGCGAAACGAAATAATACGGTGGGCAGGAGATGACAAACTAAGAACGGATGGGAAAAGTAAAAAGAAAGGTCAAGACCAAATAAGCGGGAAATAACATGAAGAACACGAAGAGCGATAGAAAAATTAAAGGAAACAGGAGGAGGAACAAAGGAGAGATTAGTGGCCCGTGGAGGACGGGTGTAGAAGAGACCATAAGGGATGATTATGGAAAGATGGGAGCGGGAAAAGCCGAAGGAAAGAAAAAGGAACTGGAAAAATGCGTAGAAAGACTAAGGGCGAACACAGAAAAGAGTTATCACAGGTAAAAAGGGAATAGAACAGAGTAAAAGATAGGGTTTGGGGAGCTATCCGTAAGAGACGCAACAGGAAAGAGAACGGGAGAAGGAAGAATTACATAAGGGTAATGAAAGGGCAGAACAGATGGAGACTAAATAAAGGGGATGGAGGTAGAAACTGGCTGAGATGGTGTGGAGGCCCAGTGTGAGAGGCAGGGTGTCCTCGGGACTTCGGAACAGGGGAAGAGGAATACGCTCCCATCGAGGCAAGATCAATGGCCAGGTCGGGCCGGGGTCAACAGGCGAAGCAGGAGGGCTGCAGCGACCGTGGGGGTATGTGATGCCCGGTTTGGGGGGGGATGGGGGTAGAAGCCAGCGAGTTCTCTTGGCCCAATCGCGGGCTCCCAGTGTGACTGTTCGCAGCGGAGTGTGCAGAAATGTGAGGTTGTATGAGGCAATGTGGAGAGTGGCAAGCGGTGCGGCGCGACGCACAGACACAGATCGGATGTAGATTTTCCCGGGCAATGGCTCGGGCCTTGCGGGAGTGGGGCATCCATTGGGATCGTGGGGCTCACCCCTCCAGGTGTCCCTGGGAATTGGAGGGTTGGGACCCTAGAAAGAGCCAGGGTGCCGGCTGCTGTCCGTATGATGGCAAGAACGGGACCATTGGGCATTTATAGCCCCAATTCCGCTGCCGTGTCAGAAGCAATGGCTGGAAGCCAGGTGGCAGGGGAGCGGCAACAGCCACGGCGGCCACTCGTGGTGCGGCACGTAGAGGTCCTGGACCACGGTACTTGAGCGAGGATATGGGGCGACACTGGAGGACCTCTATTCGGCCCTAAAAAAACCGATTTGGCATGGACCATGACAGAGCGAGCTTGTTAAAGCTCAGCTCAGTGGGCGCAAACGACGCGTCCCAAGGAATCGATGGGAAATTGAGGCCAGCACGACATTCGCCGCTCGGGTGGATCGCAACACGCACATCCCGCCGGAGTTAACCGGGAGGAGCTTGCCCTGGACACTTTCCCGAGCAATTGGGGGTACGCGATGTCGGGAGCGAATTTGCTACCAGCATGGGCCCCAAAACTCCAGAAGGCGGCTTGATGCTGAGCGTTTGGGAGGCAGCAAAGGCGGTCGTCTGGAGGGCAGGGTCGACTTGGTGTGCAGATCGCAGCAGGTGGGCCCCGTGGAGGACGGTGCGCTGGAGCCGGGGTGGCCACTAGGCGACCAGGGCGCATTGGCATAGAGACGATCCGGGGCATGATTAGCGAATGCAGTTCCCGAAAGAAGATAAAAAGGGATCGGATCGGGCCCAGGGAAGGGCGAGAGATGGAGGCCATCAGGGTACCCACACAATTCGGAATGGAGGGGGGTATAATTCGGCGTACCGGAGGCAGACTCCTTACCGAAGAGGAGGTGTTATAATTGTGGCGGGAGGGACCACACCTGCGGCGGGAGTGCAACGCCCCGCGCAAGGGAAGTACCAAGGTTCCCTCAGACCAACACTCCGCCGGCCCGAATGGGAAATAGCCAGGCCCCCAACCATACCGCCCCCCCCAACCAGTCCAGGGAAACTAAAAGAGTGCGAGACATGTAGGTGGCCGTGTTACGGACAGACTCAGATGGAGAAGAGCAACAGTCAAAACTGCGAACAGGTATCATATTGTGGGGCCAAAAATTGGCAATGGTAGTTTGACAATTCGGTGCAAATTGCAGCGTAGGGGTAGACGTTAGGCATGCATTGTGGGCAGTGGCACGGATGAAGAGGTGGAGCTAGGAGGCTTCCGACTTCCGTGGTCATGGTCCCCGGGTCCAGAAGGAGTGGTACCCGGGCCCGGTGGCGGAACGACCCGGGGACTTGGCAAGGCTCCTCGGCCTTGGCGGAACCGTATGGCAGGGCAATCAACCCGGGTTTGGATCCGTGGCCGTACCCTAGTCATACCGCGGCGATGGCCTATGCGTGGGCCCGTTCCCGGGTAATAAATGTTAGCAGGAACTCACGCACTATTAAAGCGGGGCACAGAAGGTGGCAGATTGCACCCACAGTGATAGAGGTCGGCAGGAGATCTGTAGGGACGATAAACATCGAGCCGAACCGGCCCTGGAAGGGGTCTCCAGATTCTGATTAGGAGAATTGGCCCGGTCCCAATTGGCGAGATGGTAAATCGGAGTAGTGTAAGATTTGGAGGAGTGCCCAGCGGGAGGTCTTACACAATGAGTCGAGATCGAACATATGGGAAGTCTTTCCTTGTCACCGAGGAATGGAACTACGGGCCTGGTGCAACATCAGATCCCACACCGGTATGGGGCCCGGCCTGTCTGGTCAGCCTGCCGACGGCTTCCATGGAGCAGAAAGAGGAGGACTGATGAAACAGGGTAGAAAAGATGCTCAATGCAAGGTGTCATTGAGAGATGCCACACTGTAGAATCGCGGGAAAGTCCTTGGATGTCACAGTTTGTGCTGGATCAAAAAAGGATGGGCACTATTAGCGTTTCTGCGTTGGACTACCGCCACTAAACAATGTGACACTCAAGACTTACCTATCCCTGCCTAGAATTGCGATTAGACCTCGACGCCCGTTTCGGTCGTCAAAATGGTCTCACTGACTTTGGACCATCAAGAGTGGGTATTGGGCAGGTGGAGATGGATAAGACAGGGGAAGGAGAAAACGGGCTATTATTCTCAGGGAAGGGGACTGTACAGTTCACTGTGAGTGTAGCCGTTCGGTTTGTGTAACGCACCGACCTAAAAAGCACTACCTTTGAAAGACGATGTAGGCGTGTGCTAAGGCGGGCATTGCCATGGCATCATGCCTGGGTACCTGGTGACGATCCTGGTACGCTAGAACATTTCCCCTAAGCAAAAGCCAATTTGGACGCAGGTTGTTTGGGCACCTCAGACAGGACAGGGCCTAAATTGAGTACCGGAGAAATGCACTTTGTTTCCGGCGACGAGAACGATGAACAGAAGTGGCCTATCTCGGACACGGTGATACGGCCGCGAAGAAGGGGTGAAAATCCGACCCAGGAAAAATTAACCAACGAGCTAAGAGGGTGTCAGCCCATACCAACAAATTTAAGCAGAGTATCGGGGTTTTTTTTGGGTTCTGTATGACTCCTAGCTTCCTTTTCTTGTATGTGGATACGTTACGTGATGAGCTGCGGGTGTGAGTACACAGCGCTTTATTTGAAGGAGGCCTCCTCGGGTCATGATCCTCTGTCCAATTAAATCTCGACCCCTTCTCCGTTGACCCGGACTGGAGGGGCTCTTATCTCCGCAGAATATGTTCATTTGCAGGATCGTAATGTGACGCTTCCGTGGCAAACTTTGCGGAGATAGCCAGGGCCGCCTCCACCGGTCCAACGGAGAAGGGCGTCGAGATTTTAATTGGACAGAGGAATGACAGGCTAGACTCTTTTCCAGAGAAGATTAAAAGGGGTGGTTTGACATCCACGACCACGTTTCTAAGCGTACCCAGCTACACATGGGACGGGGTGTAAATCCCTGGAACTATCAGTCAGATGCTAAGCTCGGAAGGATTGGGGAGCAGATCTTGTGCTTCAGACACAGGGGGCGGTTGGTAAGAGTGATCGCGTATTACAGGTCCGGGCCATTGAGTAGGGCCCGAACGAACATTATTGCCGTACTCCAGGAGCGTTGATGCTACTGTCTGGCAGTGAGCCATTTCCATGCCCGTACTTTGTACGGGAGGGAAAATTTTGGTTTCGAACTGAACCACATTCCTCCTTGCGATGGGCCCTTAGGTTTCAAGGGAAACGGAGGCCCATGATTGTCAGGGTGGTTTGGAAAAGTTGCCAACGCAGGTACGATTCCAGTGTGAGCCCATAGAGCCGGGTAAAGGTGCTCATGGGATGCCGATGGCCGCCTTCGTCGACGCCCACCTGTCTTGGGGAAGGAAACGCAGATATTGCCGGGGCATGAGGAGAGGGGACCATTGGCGGAACAATCCTCGCCAGAAAAACTCCCAGCCCCGTGGCGGCCGGGTGTAGCCAACCTTTGCCACTTACCGCGAGGAGATTTTGGGGCGGTTTGCAAATGGAACACGGCCCCCAGCGCCGGAAGACCCCCGTGATAAGGGCCCGTGATACAGTGGGTGCCGAAAACAAGAGGCCCAGTGGGGAAAGGAGAATCCACCCACCATTCGGGCCGGCGAAACTAAAAAGCGTACTCGGGGCTCAGGTGGAGGACACACTAAAATGGGGATAACCAATCGTTTATCGCAAAGTGGTGGGAGGATTCTCAAGGAAAGGACTCTTCTTGCTGGTTGATAGTCCTGAAAGGGTTTAAGACCACAATTTCGTGAAAAACAGAGTGCACGGTCCCCGCACGCCGGCGGGCCCATTTGGGCAGGACCAAAAACAAAATCTCGGGTCCGGCCGGGCGGTTCATTGGGTTAACATGGGGCGCGAGATGTTACAGAACTGGTGGTCGCATGCGACGCCTTACTGCAAAAGTGACCGGCCGGAGGAGATTGGAAAGGGCCCACCACTCCAACCCTACATCAGGTTTGGCCCCCTTGAGCGAGTTGGCCATGGGACATTTTGGGAGACACTGCCCCCACTCGCCAAGGTAAATAAATCATCCTCCGTGAGATCATCGGAGCTATTTCACCTAAATGGCCGGAGGCGCTTTTGCCCCTCCAACGACAGGGAAGCGCTCCTGGGGGTCCGTGGCAAAGGCTTCCGGTGAAGGATTAGACAATGCCCCCGGAGATATGGGATTCCCCGGAGGAGCTGCACACGGGGAATCAGCAGGGCGAAATTTTTTGAGAAGGGATTTGCTAAAGGAGGTTGTGCAGACTCCTAAAATCGAAAGAAACGACGAACACAACCGCCCTGAGACTACAATCTGTACAAGGCAGATGGGTGGAGAGGTTCAATAGGACCCTGGTCCCACAATGGCCCCTCTTTCCACCGCCAATTATCAGGAGCTTGGGACGACATCTCCCCGTATCCTCGTGGATGCTTATTGGGCGCGTCCCAACATGGGGCTAACGCGCATGTAGTCCGGCGGCTGGAGTTGAATTGGGTTTTTATGGGACGGGAGCCGAAGAGGCCCTTCCACTTTGCTCGCAGGTTCCCGACACCCTGCAGCCGTCCTGACAGGCCCTCCGCAGGGAGGGGCTTCTGCCCGTCTCGGTTGGAGGAAGGCCATGGAAAAAGTCCATGCCTCGCTCACGCCAAAGCTCTTCAACAGCGGGGTATAAAGAATTGAAAGGCGCAGTACGACCACCACTGGAGCCAGGTTGGCGAGTACCCCACCGGGGGCAAAGATGTGTTCTTCACAAACCCGGGCAGGAGGAAGAAGGGGCAAGATGCCCCGAAAGACCTCACCTCAACCTTGGCAGGGCGCCCAGGGGTTCGTTCCTTGGCGACAAAATTCAGAGACGTGGTCCCTCAAATAATAGAATGGGAGCCCACGAGCCCCTTCCCCGGAATCGTGGCCAACGAGCGGACCGCCTGAGAACCTTTATAATGGGGCACATCTTTACCAACCCTCGTGGATTTTCTAGCGCGGAGGAGCCGGTTAGCTGGAACACCGCCGTCCGCAGCAGGCCCGCAAGGCTCGCAGAGACCCTTGCCTGACGAGTTCAACGAGCCCTAGTTAGGAGAAGGGGTTGGATAGACCCCCCCTGCAAAAATGTTAGAGATGAATTTTTGATTAGGAGACATGGACCGCCCTTTTGAGATATGTTAGATGGGGGGGACGTAGCTTAGCTTACGGAGGAAAGGAACGTGCTCTGTAGTGTGAAGGGACGACGTGGGAGCACGAGGGTAAGTTAGGGGAGATGGCTGCAGTTCAAAGCCGATGGAGGTGTTGAAATAGTAGTTTGGAAGGTAGGGAAAACATTGGTTGAAAGTTGAAGGTGGAGGCAGCGGGTCTGAGTGTAGTATATGGAAGTGATATTGTGGGAATGCATGGTGGCGATGATGAGTGTCTGATGGAGGGGAGGAGTGAGGTTAGGAGGTGTTAGTTCACAATTTGACAAAATGAGGGTTGTTTGGCTGTTGGTGGGGGAAAGCTAGGACTCGAACAGCCACTTGAGGGGATTTGCAGGAAGCCCTTGGTGACCGGGCTGGGGAGCAGGTGGCTCTACCGAACGGGTGGTAGTATATTCGCTGAGTTTGGGTAACATAAGCGGCACCCGGGCCTATAGTCGGCCAGCGCGGTAGGCCAAGGGCCCATGGGAGGGGCCGGGAATGGTGAGTGGGCACGTGACCCGCTGATGGCCCGGGGCCCCGGAGCGCCATTAGGCCGCGTGGGCAGTGGTGGGGCGCGGGGTACCCCAGGGAAGGGCCAGGGTGCCACAAGCCTGCCCACGTGAAGCGTGTTGTGGGGAGGTCCCGCCAGAGAAGGGCAACTCACCAGTTTTAAGGGAGGCTGTAAGGCACTCCCGCCCGGCAGTGTAGTGTCCCGGGGGTGCCAATAGTAAGGGAGAATCCGGCAGAGGGGTAGTTTTCTGCCAGGGGATGGCCCCGCGTCCCAGCCACGAAACCTCGTCAGGGCAACGGAGAAAAATTGGGGGGCATGGCCCGCAAATTTGAAGAACACCCAAACCAAGGCGGAACGGGGATATCCTTGGTTGTTAGAAACCGATAGTTTAAGCCGATAGGCCGTTGCTTTTGAAGCCCCTCGGGGTAGTTATTAAGGAATAAAATGGTTAGGGGTAGAATTTAGGAAGTGTACCCCTCTGCCACTGCACCCATCCCTTCTTCGCTCTCGTTGTGGGCCCGCTGGAACCCCACTTTGGGCTTGAGAATCGCTGGAAATCTGAGAGAGCCATTTTCTGAAGGCTTCCGATTGGGCCCCTCGATACAGGACGCTATGCTCCCCCTCCATTCCCTCCCAGGAAAGGGAACATACGGGGTTTGGGAGTGGCTAGGAAACGAATAGGTGGAGCCCGAACAAGGACAATAAAGGGGGTGGAGAGAACGACGTTTATAGAGGGGGAAGTATAAAAAATAAAAAATAAAAACCAAAAGAATAAAGTTGGAGGCAAATTGATCTTTGACAAATTTAAAGGGGGATGGGTATGGGAAGAAGAACAGGCAAAAGGCGATAGGTTGGAGGGAGACAAGTAGGGTAAGGTCCGAGCCCGCCCCCCTTCCGAGTGGCCAGCACCACCGTTCACCCCCTCCCACCAACCTCCATTTTTCAAGGCAAAAGGCTGGGCAACTTCCGTCTGCTGGCTGTTTTTACTGCAAGGGGCCTGTTGCCCGGGCCCGCCTTTCATTCTGCCGGCTGTTTTTGGTTAGCACGGCCTTGTTTGTGCCATGCTCCAGCCTTGTCCTGCCCTGGCCTTTGGCCTTAGGCCACGCCCACACAACCCCCCCTTCTGTTTTGCATTCCCCCCCCCCACCTTTGGTTTCATTAACCATAGTGCACCAGGATCATCGCGCAAATTATTGCAGGGGACTGCCCCTGATGGCAACTCCAAGAGGACCTGCACCCGGCGGGCCCCCGTGGGCCACCGTTGTTTTGGTGCATCCATCCATCCATCATCCACTCCACCGTTCATTGCCTGTGTTTGCTTGAGCCAACACCATCTGCCGGTGCCCGCAAGGGACCCTGCCCCTGGTAGGCAGCCGCACCCGGAGGGACTCCGCATTTGGTGCAGCCCGTGCACCGCTTGTGTTCACGCGCGCCAATTTAAAAGGGGGAGGCCTTTTGGGACTGCGTGTGGGGTAAGGCCGGCCGCATTCCTGTCACCTGCATGGTTTCCCATGGCCCAGAAGACTGCGTGTGAGCAGCCCTGACCTGGCCCACTGTTTCGTCCTATGGAAGTTCCCATAGATCCTGGGCCATGGGTGTAGTGTAATTTATAAGGGTTTAAAGGTGTAAAATGTTAAATGAAGTGTGCGCGACGCCCACCGGCATGTTTGTCTTAGCGCCGGGCATTTATTTAAGTCGTCTGGTATGAGAGTTGGGTTTGTATTGTAGTTAAGTTACTTCAGCCCATAGGATATTTATTTTTGTGGGACCATTGAATATCCCTGAATGTCGCCACTCCAGGGATCCAAAGGTAAAGGTGATTAGCAGGGAGAAACTATTCAGCATGGTGGCACATGGGCACAAAAATTGAACGACTCGGGACGAGTTCTGTAAAATAGATGGGAGGGGGGTAGTGGTTTAGCGGCCGTGTGGAAAATTTCGCAGTACACCACCATATAGGTTCCCTTAGGATCAGTTTATACCCGGTAGTCGGTGTTCCAGTTAGATTTTTCCCCCACCGTTGTTTTAATGGAAAATTTATTCGTGTTCACCGGGCTGTGACACTTTGAGATATGTGGTTTTCCTTTATCTGTATCGTTATTTTGAACACCATTGCAGACAAACCTCCCACGGCCAACAACCCGCCACCGACCCAACTTACCCAACAACGCCAAACCACGCTACCCAATCACCAATTACAACAACCCTACCACATCTTTTCGGCACACTATGCCCGCTTGCCCGAACGGCCATCTCACACAGTGGGACCACGCTACTCAGACCCCTTTTCCGCGTCGGAAAACCGTCCGAGAACGCGAGGGAGGGAAGGCATAGAAGGAATCTCCGATAGCCGCCGCCGGCTTTGTTCCCGGCACCTGATTCCACCTATTTTTCACCCCGCCCGCTTGGTGGTGTGGGGAAGTGCCGAATCCGAGGCCCGAGGGGTTCGTAAAGGTGAGAAAAGGTGGGGGCCTCTTTTTGGGGAATAATTCCTTGGCCCTGAGCCAAAACCGGACTTCCCCCGTTCCCTCCGCACGGCGCGCCGGAGAGGGGGCGGAGGGGGCACGCCCTTTTCGGGAGGCTTCTTGAACGCCCCTCGAAGGGAGGTGGAGCCGAAATGAGTGGAGGCGAAGGGCGGGCCCCGCGCTAATAAAGGGCGGACCGTACGCGGGCCTCGTGTCTCTCCCTGAGAAGATTCTCCTGTGTGGTTCATAACCTCTTCCCTTCCTCCCTTCTCCGGTGTCCATGCCCTGCTGACATCCCCGGCTCGTGGTAACTACGCCTGCCCTTTGGTGGTTCCGGTGCCTCGGTGCTTCCTGGGGTTCAGCGCTCCTAGGGGTGGTTTCCAGCTGTTCCTGTTGGTCCTGGGTCCGGTGGAGGT
>JAXMNL010000125.1:131876-147680 GCA_035128595.1 Eptatretus atami | reverse complement strand
CCTGTTCCCGCGTTTTTGAAGAAACCAATGTCAAAAGTAAATAAAGAGAGGAACCCTTGTGGTCTTTTAAAAAAAATTTGTTTCGTGAGACCTTATCACGGAATAGAAGACCTGCCTCCTCACTTTAAATTCATGTTTATCGTAACGTTTTTTAGGACTCCTGATCCGATACGATCCAAATACGCGTCGTGGTGCCCTGTTGGCACGCCAGTTTTTTCTCAGTGGAGTCAGATGCAGGTTTGGCAGGACGACCTCCAATGAGACTGTGGCCTGTCCTTGGTTTTTAGCCAACAAATTAACATGATGGATCAAACGCTACAACCACGGTTCCACAAAACCGAAGGTGGCCGCTGGCCATGGTTGGAGCATGGATGGTTCTCGTCTCTGTCCTGAGGATATAGCCACGAGAAAAGCTGTCTCTTCCGACAAATGCTGTAAAGATGCTGCCCAGAAAGATTTGTGCGGTACCTGAGTCAAGGCCTGTAGAACAAGGGCAGACTCCACGACAGGAACCAGCTGTTTCAATGGAGGCCTCTTCAAAAAGGACCTGGTAAGTCCGGACAGAAACTGAAGAACCATCCGGAAAACCTTTGGAATCATCATAATAGCCATGCAGTAACCCATTGTGGCGAAACTAACCAACTATCAAATAGAGATGAGGAGGTCAGCCACCTATCTTAGGGACAACACCTGGATCTACTTCTTGATCCTGGCACCATCTGCAGAAATGGCAAAAACTGGAATCATCAGTCATGGGGATTCACGTTGGCAATGGGTGGCGAAAGGAGGAACTTTCCAGAAAAGCCTGCCTCTTCCGCAGATCTCCTGAGAGATGCCAAGTGTTAGTTGAAGATGGGTCGGGTTCCTGTATGGCAGTCCGACCATGGTTGGACAGTGGCAGGAGCCACGGCCACTCCACAAGGAGGCGCAGAAGCTCTCGTATTGGGGCTCCTCACAGTCTACCTGTCTCTCCTCTTTCCTAACTATTGTTTTCTGCTAACATGGGTTAGGTGGGAAAAATCAAAGGGGTAAAAGAAGATGGTAGAGTTGGACGGTAGAGAGAAATATGGATTGAAGTTGGTGAATCTGGGAAGAGAAGGGGTGAGAGTGAGAGGGAGAGGGAATTCACCACTCTCGTGCACCTCGTGTGATTGAAATACTTTGCTTTATTCGTTCATTGAAAGAAAGAAAGAAAAAGAGTTGAGCCAAGAGTCTTTGAAAAAGTACGAGCAGTGTGAAATGATGCAACAAACCTGAAGCAGGGTAACGAGGATCACACATCAAGTGTGGGTCACAACAAGCCTTACTTGCGCGTCACCCTTCTGGGCAAAACTATTCCCGACCTATTACGCTGACCCATGCAGATGTACATCATACTCCTGGAACAATTTATATAAATTAATTACACTCTTATGTTGCGATTATTCATAATTTTACAATTAATATCAGCAATAGCAGTAAAAACATTTACAATTGAATGTTTGCGGGCGTGCCACCGCCAACAAGCATCTCGACGGATGCACGTTCGACGTTGGCAACAACAGGAAACCTGCACCTGCGTAACAGCAATTTGGAGAACAGCATAAAAACCATGCCGTTCCACTTCACAAGTACCAGCAATGGCAAACGCACAAGAACCATGCTACACCGTCCCAATTACACAACTTGAGACATCATGTCGCGCATTGGCTCCGTGGCATGTGCGGAATCGATCCTCATCAGATTGGATCAAGAACGGCTGTGGATACCACGGCTGGTCAGGTTGAGGGAAATGACAGAATGATTGTCACGTGATCAGATTCCTCCGTGGTCGCGAGACACGGAATTGTCATGCGGGTAATACTTGAGAGTCATCTTGTCAACATCCAAGGCTTGAGTCGATGTACATCAGACAGTGATTGGTAATCGATGTGTTTCGTTGGATGGATTTGATAATTGGGTCCTTGCTGGTTTTCTTCGGAGGATGCTTGAGCGACGTGCTCCTGGTGATACAGGTACACTCCAAGGTGCTGCTGGAGTTTGGAGAGCGGACAGATTGTGCAAACGAGACGTTCAATGTTGTTACGGGATGGAACATCGCACATTATGAGGAAACTCGTACAAGAGCCGGACACATTCAGGGGAATAATGGATAAAATCTCTCTCTCTCTCTTTTTCATCTCTTTCATTTCACAAAACATTCATACTCTCCGACTCTCTGGAAAATCCTCTATATCTCTTTGCTGATGACTCCACCCTCTTGCCGTACATCACGTCATCCCTCAGACCGGCAAGCAGCAGCTTCTTCGCTCACTGCAGATCTGCTGGTAAAATCACAAAACTGGTCCAACACGTGGAACATGTCTTCTCAATCCGGACAAATCTCACACTCTCACTATGTCTCTCCGAAAGGACCGTTTAGAACCCCCCCCCATCCACTTTCTCTACAATCCTCTTGGAGAAGTCCTTCTTTCAAGCTTCTGTGTCTCACTATCTGCCATGACATTTCCTGGGAAAGCCACATTTCAAACCGGCCTCTAAAGCCAGTCGCCGACTGGGAATCCTCCATCGTGCAAAGTCCTTCCTCGGCCCACCTGAGCTCCTGACCACTTACAAAAGCTTTCGTCCGCAGCCTGATGGAGTACTGCTCTCCCTCTGGGTTGGTGCTCCTGCCTCCCACCTTTCGCGGCTTCACGCTGTTGGAAACCAAGGCATTTCGGATCATTGCAATCTCGCGCAATGAGGCTGAGTCTTTGGGCCTATTCACTTCTCTTCACCCAGGCCTGGGTCGGTGGTCATTTCTGATCTAATCTAACGTCTCCTCTACAGCCGAGCTCCCCTGCTCTCTCTGCGACTTGTCCCAACCACATTTCCGCAGAGGGCGCTCAAGGTCCGACCAATCAACCCCCTTCTTGTACAAAACTTACCAAAATCCAACGAATCACTGTTCACTTCACTCTCTTCATTCCTCACTTTTCCCGCCTTTGGGAATAAACTCGCCTCACTCTAATCAAATCCCATCCTCTTCCCTCCACAGTGCCTTTCAAAACAGCTGTTCACCACCACCTCTTGTCGTCCCCAATTCAAATCCCTCGACTCTTTCTAACCCCCGATAAATTCCACCCAAAACCACCTCCCTTCAAACTTTCCTGCTGTGTGCCTTCCGAACAAGTCCTGTCAAATGTCCTTCTTGTATTCCCGCATGTTCCCCACCCCATCCCCTCTCTCTCCACAAGATCTCCGAATGTTCTCTTGTTCCCGCACTGTTTAGTCCTTCCCACTCCCGCGCCTTCATTTCATGCCCCACTTGCCTGTGCGCGTTGTGTGTTAACTCTCACACGAGCCTCGCAATGTATACAAAAAAAATAACACATTTTAACAGGCTTCTGTTATGATGCTCTGCTAATTGATATCGGAAGTGGTTAGCCAACACCTCGATCAACGTCTGTTAATATTCATCCATTGCTCCCCATAATGTGCCCTCCACGCAGATCGACATGAGATCCCGCCGACCAGCAAGAATAGACTATTCTTCATATCACATTTGCGGGATCAAACAGACTAGAGTGGGACACAATTTGAGGGGAACATCCAGCTCTAAGTGGGACACATTGAGGGGAAACACCAGCCTCTAGGAGTGGGACACATTTGAGGGGAAACACCAGCTCTAGAGTGGGACAACATTGGGGGAACACTAGCTCTAGAGTGGGACACATTAGGGGAACACTAGCTCCTGGGACCATGAGGAACACAGTGAGAGGGAACACATTGGGACACAAAGCTTGAGTGGAACACGGGGACACTTAGCTCCCGAGGGAAATTAGGGGAACACATTGAGGACAGGAGAACACACCTAGATGGCTCATTGAGGGAAAAAACCGGTGGGACACTATGAGGGGAACACTAAGCTCCAGAGTGGGACACATTGAGGGGACACCAGCTCTAGAAAGGGACACATTGAGGAGAACACCAAGGTTCCTAGAGAGTACGGACAATTGCAGGGAAACACCAGTAAGCATGGAGACATTTAGCGGGAACTACCCGAGACATTGAGGAGTAGAACATGGGGACTACACCTCATTGATGGGACCACTTAGGAACTGCGGAAAGATATCGGGACATCATTCCGAAAATCCACGAGTGGGATGAGTGAAGTTCGGGGCCGTTTCATCATGGGGAGGTCGTGGGCTGCGAGAATCCTCTCTGGAATTGTGAAAAGGGAAACAGGAGAAAAGAAGAGGGGAGATAAATCAGAGGCTCTGGGGTAAATGCCACATCATTAGTTGTCTCATGAAACGTTTAAATGTGACATTAATGGCTGACAAACCACAATCACTTTCACGGCATCACCTCGAATAAGGAACAAATTGCTCGTGTGGGATTGGCACAGATGAAACTCCATCATGCTCTCAGTAGCGCGGAAAACACATCAGAGATTACTTTACCATAAGCGAGAGATATCGAAATTTCACGACATTGCGAACAATCAACACAACCACATCACGGTGACCACCCATTCTCTCACCTCCAAACTGTCATGGCCTCTGTGAAAAGCCATTCCTTCCTGAAGATCGATAATCTTACACAATGAATTCTTTAGTTACACATCGGATCAACGAGGTTTCTCGCGATGTGTAATGAAGTTTAGTCATTGACAATAACTCAATAACTCGGGCCATCACGGAGCATAATAGTCTATCCCTTGAAATACCTCCTCAGAACGCTCTGTCATGCGACGGCAGGCAGAGGAAGCAGAGGAAGGCCAAGAATTGAGCATCACCAGAAAGTAACACAGAAGCAGAGGAAGGCCCAGAAGGATCACCACCCACTCACCCAATGATCTTTCGAATTGACACTTCTTTTGTCAGATGTCGCTGGCATTTGAAGTCGTTTTCTTCACTGAAATATTTTCGGAACAGGGGAGGTGGGTGAAGTGGGGGGCCTAGGGAGGGGAGGCAGCAAACAATTTAATGAAGACGTTCTAGTGCGAGGGAGTTTTTCTGTGATGTGGGTTTGGTGTCATTGTGTCTTCCATTTGTTGTGGGACTTAAAGACCAAAAATTGGCCGTGGGGGAAGCATTGACCCAAGTCTTTGACGAACCGGCTGGCCAGGCCTAACGTTCGACTAACTTCGTTTGTATGACTGTTGATATGACTCAGCCAGAGGTTCCAGCCACCAATGTCCGAGACTCAAGAGCGGACCGTCAAACCACAATTTCCATTCCAACCACAATAGCACCTGAGAGTTGTGTATTTAAATTAAATGGTCTTCATATGAAAAAAACATGGTAAAAAATTGTAAAGCTGAATTTTTGATGGACCGAGGAAAAACAACAAAAGGTACAAGTCCTGCATCTCCAATACAAAACATTGCAATACGACGACAAATGATAACTGGAGAGTTCTTTGGAACACCTTGACGTGCTTAACCCACAGGTCTTGAGAAAAAGGTCATGGGAAGGGTCTTTTTAAACTCCCGCTTGTATTTTGCACCAAACAAACAGCGCTTGGCGCCGCCATTATTTGTCTCGAATCTTCATCTCACTGTTACTCTCCCTCAGGGTGGCCCCAATACTACTGATCGATGCATATGACAGGCTCTTTGTAACAAATCAAAGTGAATCCGTTAGCCTTTTCCAAGTACATGGGCAGGGTGCGTAACCGAAATCAAAGTGATCTTGAATTTGATCTAAGAAGCGATTCGTGTTCTTTGCAGAGTTGGCACCAATCAAGAAGTGATAACTTCATGCAACGTGATACAAGCAGAATGTTTAAACAGAATGTAGAATCAAACACGATAACAACGGAAATAACTTCATTTCGAGACAGTATTATACCAACTAGATAGACAGCACACCGGTTATAAAATTAACACCGAGTGACTCATCACTGATATCCGTGAACACCGCTAAATTGATGCTACGTCTAATCAACTCAGGTGCCCTGCCTCTGTTTATCATACTGCCTCGTTATTCATCCAATAAGACACGTGCCACCTACACTAATACCACCCGTACGTACAAGACGAAGCATTTCCTGGTTAGAGAGATTTGCAATACGTTTAAAGTGTGTTTCAGATTCTGGAAAACATGCGCAAGACCACACAGCTTCACATGAAAAGCACATGTTATCCTTACTGGCATAGCATGTCAACATGTGCTTATCTCATCGGAAGTGGGGAAGCACGTCTTTCCGTACATAATCCAACCCAAGTAATTCACTGCAAATGGACCCAACGTGGTAACCAATCAAACCTGAAAGTACATGTGCATAAACAACAGCTCGCAGTTGATTCATTTCCTGTAAGTATCCAGCTAGTAACCTCTATACAGAAATGAAAAGATATCAAATTTAAATTTAGTCAATGTTTCTAGGTGATCCTCCCTCGCTCATTAGAACGTAACATCTGTCGTAGAGACAGTAAACAAAGTATCCAACAGTTGCTTATCTGACCTATGGGAACAGTGAAATACACAACCAGTACATGCATAGTAACGTCGACAGTGAGTACCTTCGAGCTTAGATATGAAGAATGTCGATCCCAAGCTTTAACAGGCTCAGCACATTTCTTCCACCGTTGGTAATGCGAAAAACAACCTTTTGGACTCTGTTCTCCTGACACACATCCAAACCAATATCTCACCTGATTTCCATACAGTACCGTCAAAACTATACACTGCCACTTCCATACCCTCCCCCAACTATCGCCTTCCCAAAAGCATAGAGTACCAATAACAGGTTAATCCAATGTGTAAGACACGATGCGTTTCGACGAACCAATCTATGCCGCGGGTGATACTCCGATTGGTTATCACCTTTTAGCCGCACATCTAAACAACGGGCGATCTCATGAAACGTGTACAATCAACAGTTGATCCATTGAAACGTGGGTACAATCAACCAGTACCCCATCAACACTTGGTACAATCCCAACATGATCTCATTACAGTGTAACAATCAACAGTGATTCATGGACTACTTCTATCGAGCTACCAATCAAACAGTGTCTGATCTACGATTCTTACTAGTAGTTTATGGTAAAAGACATTCTCCATCAACGTTCATCTCGAACTGATCCTTACGCGTGACAATATCGAAATCGCAAAGTGAACGGCCTCTCATGTAATTACCCGAGCCTGCCGTCTCAAATTGAAAAGACAATGGTCCAGTCAACCGAATGTGGTGATGCCTATCGTAGTGGATACCCAGTTTGAGGACAGACCGGGAACGAAATGGGATAATCCATATATGGGTGGATTAACACTGATACAGAGAATAGGTGCTCTCATATATTAACACCACCGATGGCTTCCCAAACTGATCCTTCTTCATCACGAGTAGAGACAGCCCCGTATTAGTTCCTATACACACGCGTATAGGCATCGCTTTGGAAAAAAAAATAACAACTAGCCTTCCTCTTATTTCAAGTGTACACGTGGTACATCGATCAACGCTTCCAATGAGAATAATACATTGGATATACGACGGTGAAGACCACAAAGAAGGTGGGAATCATTTGGGACTGTTAAAGATACGATAAAGTGACTACCATCCGAAACTGTAGTAGTAGTCGGACGTAACCTAAAACAAAGTCTGTTGAATCTTCATATATATAATAACGTGGTACTCCAATTCAACATAGTGTAACTACCCTAATATATATAATTCACCACGATGTAACAAATCAACAGTGATTCATCATTTACATAGGTAGGTACCAATTCAAAGAAGTACCCTCTAATCAATACCATACGTTTAGCGTATACCCTATACTATCAAACCCTATACAGATTACTTCATATTATTATACCACCCTAGTTGTTATACAATGCATTCAGCCTCATTGTCACGTGGGGTACAGCAATCCAACCAGTGACCTCACTGAACACGTGGTACAAGCACACGTGATACACGTCGGAATGGCGGGTCGTGGTAACCCAAATGCTGGTATGTCACAACGCAACTACGCCTCCGGGTAACAAGTTAGCTGGGCTTATTCTCTACCCTAATAGATTCACTCGGACAGTAATCCCACAAATTATATTACAGATTTCGGATGCACCAACCGAAAGTACAACAGCTCGTAACTCTGTGGAGGTCATCCTATAAACGACCTGGAGGCATGTTTCGGCGCACGCTCGGGTCGACTGCAACTCCCTGAAAGCTTGCCACCAAAACCGGCCTAGTGCTATTAAGTGATACAACGACCCCTGCGACCTTACCAGTTGGGAAAATAGACCCGCGTTACAGACCTGGTTTGTCAGATACGATCTCGAATTCCCAATGCCAAGTCTGTCACCGATTGTCTGGTATATATAATAATCTCTATAATTACGAGGCGGTGACATCGGTGATGCGCGATCTGGGCACAGGCACACAAATCTACCATCTAGGAGACTGGTCCAAACACGTGCATACATGGAATCATGAGCCAGATTTATTGGGTGACGTTGACCGGAGAGTCGGCGAAACACAACACAGCAAGAGCAAATTCACCAAATGTTATCCACACTTAATCTACTTCCGTTTTCTCTTCAACAAGTAAAGGGAAATGCATACGGAAATTACGGGTTCGTAATTGCCCAGGACCCTAACGACGAGTAAAACCTCCTTAAAACGAAAGCGAGTGCAGACAAGACAACAACGTGGAGCTTAGCGAAATGCGCCAGAGACCAAGACAGAGTACGTTGGTGATTTGTTAGTCAATGGCCGATGGGGAAAAGTGTTTCAAAAGCACGAGAAATCTGCATGGGCTTCGTATTAGCAACACGACCCTGCCTCCACGGTTGCGATGAACAAACCAGCAAAAGACCATGCCATTCGTGCACGAAGGAGCAACGAATGGAACAAAATCGGAACGAACTCTTGTCCTATGTGTCGCAGCCCTCATGCACGCTGCCTCGGCACGTCGGTTCAGACCCGCGGGAAGGTCGACGTGCACCAGAGCGAAACATCACAGTGTATGCTCCAGCTGCGCTTTTCACAAGTTTCCAGCAACAAGTCCAGGCCTGGCCTTATTTCACCAGATCAGGAATAAATCGAGGTGTGGCTAAATCAACCTTCGCTCCGCAGGCTGGGTCCATGGGATTGCCAAGACGTCGTCGAGCCGTGACGGTGATTAGGGACGTCAGAGCTCCGTCACTGACTCCGGATGACAACTGGTGGCGATGTCCTACTCATGAAGGCAGTCGGATACGCGACCTCACACAGCAGGCCAGCTCTTCCTCTCGAACAAGCAGTATTGTACTCACGCATCGATTTCTGTTCCTATCCACACAAGCAGATCACTCGACCACTTCAGTCATCCCTCCCTGCTAGATGAGCACATTATGACTCGCACCCTCCAGGTTCCATGCTTGTACCTTACTGCTGACATATCACACAATCACTTCAGCGCCTCTCCGTCGCACATATCACAACTCTGTCCTTCCGGTTTCTCAAAGCCGACTCGGCTTCGCCTCTAGGATCAACTTCCTTCTTCTCACAGCCATCCTCAGCTAATTTTGGGTTAACAGTCATTGTTTGGCTAAGAGATATGTGTAGAGATCATACAATAGTCCGGAGTGTTTCGCAATGAAGTTCACGAAAAAGGATGAAGCAGCCCTCCACACCTCGCCTGAACAACGCAATGTTAACGTGTCGCGAGAACATCGTAAGACCGAGAGCGAACCTGGCTTATACCACACTGAATTCGAATGGGTGTGGGAGAGTGGCTGGGCTAATCCTTATATTTAATAACACGATCGCATATATGGCCACTCTTCACCTGAACCCACTTGGCCTTCCATCGTTCGTCCCAAGCAGGCAATCTCCGAGCCTCCATTTGGGGCAGCCCACAAGGGGCAGTATATGGCGTCCTGTACGTAAACAGGTACACGGAAAGGTGATCTCCCAATTTACCTCTAACCCCACATAGGTCATGGGAAAGGCAACATCTAGCTCCACAAACGCACAGCAGAAGGTTGTACGAGTGAGATTGGAACATTGACCGTCCCACTGGGGATCCTAGTGGATCACTAAGAAGGGTGATACCGTGATCGTGCGACAATCGACAAGTAGCAAAACAAATTCACAGCTCTACTGACTACGACTCATAGGATGGCTTAACATCTCTAATTATGGTATTTGAACGGTGGATCGAGGGCAGGGCAGTTTTGATAATATTTTTACCGACCTAATATTGTGCTACGGTGAAGGCAGGAAACATGTGCAATGTAGAGTAGTGCAAAGAACTTCATTCAAGGTCCGCTCCTCCTTCGAGTGCCCCGCGTCGCCGAAAGCGAAAGAGTATGGATTGTCCATCCTTCACGCCAAGCCTGTGATGTTATCCGCCGACCTATCGTTCTCGAACATTGATGAGCCTCTCTATCCAGTGTAGATAGGCAGTCGGAGCCCAATGGTCTCTAAGATCGTGCGAACAAGAAAGTTCTTCAAGCCACTGAGTCTAGCGCATACAAAATTCAGACGGTCAATGGAGTGGAATAAGTGAATCACCCAAGTATCATGCAGCATGGAACAGATTCAGTGACACTCTATCTCAGAGTTATTATGGACTTTAGAAATTGGATTTTGGGATAGAACCATTCATGGTGACCACATGGGAAATGCTTATTGGGGACCGCAACGCCACATATGGCTCCCACGAAATAGACGCATCAATTAAGTAGCGCGACTACAAATGGCGCACCCAAGGGGAAAAACTGCTAGTGCGTGAGCCCATTAAGTGGTGGGAGTAGTTGTTAGCCTAAGCTTCTATCGAGAGCGTGAGCATATCTAGAAAGAGCAACAAAAATTCGCAAGACGATGCAAATAATGAGGTACAAGTTAATGAGACGTACTCGACTTGGACAACAAGCCTAGTGGTCGTGAGTTTGAGATATGCAAGGTAGTGGAGTAGAGCAAATATCGAGTGCCGTTGAAGTGAGGACATGTTCTGTGTGGGGAGGCGGCAATGTTAACAAGGATAACGTGGTGTGTGAGTGACTATCAGACCTGTAAGTGTTTAGGATTAATGGTATGGGTAGTTTATACCTACTCAAACGATATACCTTGGCTCGCTGTTACTTGCTTTTGGCAGGTTACTTGTGTTTTTAGGGTGAAGGCTTTGGTCGATAACTTCCTCATTTAGCAATAGGCGCGCTGTGAGTATTCTTTCTTGATCGCCGTCCTAATGTGATGTGCGCGCGCCTGAAGCCCTGTGGACTAGATACTATGAGTAGAGATCGGGGCCATTGAGTATTGGAGAGGTGCGTTGCTTACTCAGGTACACGGATTATTTCGATGAGTGTGTAGTGTAGTGGCCTCGGGGAAACTGGGACATGTAGCGTGGCGAGAAGAAGATGATTGTAGGGCTGCTGACAATGCATGAGAGAGGATTGACTTAGCGTTGACGCGTTGACAACGAAGATATATTTGCTGACCGCCCTAGTCATAAGAGCACGGTACTCGTACGGCAAGGTGTGTTGTCACGACTTCGAGCTAGTGAATCTGGTGTGAGTAGAGTGGAGAAGATCGTGTTGCACCTAAGGACCATAATTAGCTGTCTATAGGAAGCATAGAGAAATTTGAGAAGGACAAATATTGATAGACACAAACCTGCGGCGATATGGCGAATCGTGGTTAGGTATATGTAGTGCACAAGTAAGTAATGACACACGCGATGTGTCGAAACGCGATGCTGGGTAGTCAATAATATCTGTTTCCAATACGTATATGTGAAAAATCAGCTAGTGGGCAAGTCGCCTTAATTGCTTTTTTTAATCATGTTTTATTGGTTGGTGGTGGCACAAAGCTGTTCGGAGTAATTCGATTTGGCGTGGTCAAAGTATAGTGGTGATGTGATTATCGTAAGCTACATTGTAGCCTTTGCACTATAGAGCTCATCCGCATCTGGTGTATGTGTAGTAGAAACTATTCACTTAAGGGCGAGTAACGCACTGCGGGGGTTTCTAAGCGGGATAGGTTAGTGAGGAAAAGGAAAGGTTTTAAAAGGGTTTTGAAGGACTAAGACGCAGGTAGACTTGTATAAATAACTGGCTGCATCCTTAACAATAAAAGAGGTATGGTCAATACTACAATACAATAAGCACAACACCAAATGTGTAGCTAAGTGCACAAGTCAAGCAACCTCAATCTACTGTGCTCTCTGTAGAACACCCTAAATAAACTGCATGCTGGCTCAGTAGGTGCACCGTATGATCTGTAGCGTACATCCAGTGAAGCAGACAGCTAAACCTTATCCCAAAGGCTGCTTCTCGTCCGTGAGCAACTGAAGACCTTACTCAGTGTGCAAAGTCCCTGAAGGCACCGTTTATCCCGCAAGATAACCGTGCTCTCCTTGCAGCTGAACCTACCGGCTGCTCTGAACACGATCATGAACATACCGTGGCTATCACTGTGGACTACACGCCGTCCTACCACTGAATGTGCGTATCCTGCAACCGCCGACTATGGCTCAGTTGTCAATTTTCGCTGCCAGGAACCCCCATAGGTCGTGATGTTGCGCTCCTAGTCTCTTCCCGATTCTCTCGCACCATGAGTTCCTTGAAAATGTCTCGACGTCGTCCTATCGACTCCCAGCCAGTAAATCCACACGAATTCTTAATGCTAGCCAACCTACCATCCAACAGTCCGCCTGCAACAATGGAACAGCAGCAGGAATCCATGTCAAATCCTCTAATGTCCCCTAGGACCACCATCCATGATCCACTAAACTGTTCTTGGTCATAGGTGGGCACTGAGAGCCTACTACCAGGAGGTCCTTCATTTGTTTTTATAGGTATTCTCAATTCAATAGAGACTGCTGTTGCGCAACGTCACTCTCCTCTACGGTATCGCTTTGACAACTCACTGCCACATAATTCACGCCGATAGACACACATATTGGACCGCTAATTGTCATTCGCACGGCATGAGGCTGCCGCCATGCCCCGCCCCCCTTTCCCTCTCCGCTCCGGCTGCGACGTTTAGAGCTGACGGTATGAAAGAAAGGAAAGAAAAAACATCGACGCGCATCTCAGCTAAGGCGAACCAAGTGCACACTAAGAGCTTTCACATCGTTGTGTAAGTGTTGAACTCTACAAAGCTGATGAGCAACATCAAAGCTACACTGTTGACCTTTAGGCGCAAGCGTTGTATTCAACAACAGATAAATTACCTAGGATTACCATCTGTTCTTCGTTATAAGCTAGATAAACCTAACAATCAAGTTGTCACTACTAGATTCGTTTTTCACAGACATTAAGCACAATCGCTACGCATACAACTGCCTGTGGTCTTATTAGCGTTTATTTCAACAGATTTAATACAGTACGAAAACATCATAAATCTCTGATTCGATCTCAGACTCCCATTGTGAAACCTCATGAGACTGGGTATCTAACGTATATCCAATTGTATGTTCGATTATTCAGTGTTCTTTTACACTCTTCAACATACAAGGCGCACTCTTGTATGTAAGGTAATCTACTGGGAATACTTCAGAGTGGGGAATAATAAACGACTTAATGACTGTGCGTACCGCGAGTCGTCATGTCTTCCATCCACTCTTATTTACCAGATGGAGAGCACCCAAATGCGCTATCAGTCTGTGCCAGTCTTCTAGATATGCCGTACTGTATCTTGCTCAAACAGATCTGCTCATCACTTTAATTACTAATTTCGGAATTTAATAAGCAACATGATTTTTCAAAGAATCTATTACGTGTTGCTTCAACATCTCCGAAGAATATGAACTCGTGCTTGTTGTCCTGTTGGGCTTCATATTTGATAAAGTGAGTGATGTGGATTAAACACAGGAGAGGCCCTTCTATATAACCTCAATAAGTACATGACGCGCACACGGACTTTCTTGATTGACCTAGTTCACCTTCCTCGAGACAGATGGTGGTCACGTATTCAGTTGGTTGTGGTCGCACCCCCTCCTTTTCTCCAGGTTCGCGGAAATCAGGCTTAAACCCCAATCGGAGAGTGCCCCCCCTCTCTCCAGGGTTCACAGAAATCAGGTAAACCCCAATCGGAGAAGCGGCCTCCCCCCTCTTTCATCACTCCCTGAAGACAGACTAAGGTCCCACTTCAGATAGCCAAACCCCTCGTGTCCTTAGAGAGGTTTGAAGGACCGAGTGAAAACACGGCCGGTGTCGCTGCCGGCCCCTTCCTGTTCTGAAATGGTTACGGGCTTGAGTATGTTTTTTTTTTTCTGATTACATACCAGTGCCACTTGCTACTTCATCTGCGCCTCTCCCCGAAGTTCCTGTGAGGCCGAGAGAGAAAACAAAAATCCAATTTCGAAAGACTGCCCTGCGATGCAGCACCTCTAACTCCCCGTAAAGAACCCATGTGGAGCCTGTCCATTATTGGTTTCCGTCCCCTGGCTCAAGTTCTGTCCTGGTGCATCTCTATTACCCCTTGCCACCTTCTTACCTATTTCCTATGTCACCACTCATTCACGGTCAGGACTCCCACACACGATGCAGGCTTGCACACATTCCAAGTGTTATGTGTTGACATTTCACACATCAACCTTGCCTGCGTACTGACACACTAGCCCCTCGCCACTCCAGGGCTCATTTTTACGACCGTCCACGTGAGTACCCCACACACGTTTCGGCCTTTTGCAGGCACCACACCGCGTGCTGTAGTCTGGAGTGTGTGGCTCACGAGCATTCATTCACAGGCACTCCACACCACACATTCAGGGGTCACGCATACGTGCAACCCCATCGGACCAGCAGTCTCCTCATTAACATTAAACTCCAATTCCTAAGTTAAACTCATCGTCCGCACCATGTATGCATGTGCCCACGTACCTGCATTCGTTCCAGAGTCAACTCCGTCCGGTCGCTTCTCTCCAGGCAGTGTTGCTCATCACGCATTCGCCACACTCCTCTGGGGCTGTCCAGCTCCATATGCTGACCTGCTCAAAAAATGTGTTTCATTCTCAAACAAAACCACGTATGCTCCCTCAATGTCTCCTTCACGCAGGGTTTGCTCTAATTGTGGTGTCATCCAACGAAGTGATGTCAATCACGCTCCCAGTGACACCACCCATAAACATACTTCCCTGTGGGCATCGACTGATCACTCCATTCCCAATACTTATTGTGCTGTTCTACTGCCTGGCTCCATTTTCTTTCCATGTTGAGTCGTATCTTCCTCTCTGAGCTCTTTTTTAGTGTTCTCATTCATCTTTCCGGAGTTTTACATCTCCCGTGTACCCAACTTTGCTCTCTCCTTTAGTTGGTCAATTTTAAAATTTCTTTTCTTTTGTGTCATCCCACCATCTCTCATGTTCTTCATTCTCCAATTTCTCGTCGTTCTTTTCAATTGCCGTTATTTCCTTTTCCGGTTTCATTCGTCGTTTCTTTCACTATCTCCACTTACTACTGGTATAATTCATGGACCGGTGTTTGTTTGTTTGTCGCGCTACTCCTCCTACAGTTGTGGGCCGATCACATTCGGACTTGCTTCGTGGGATCAGCATGACCCCAATTAGTGTCTCGGGGTGTTTTTTTTTAATCTTTACCGGTGGTCTGGGGGGAGGGGGAGGGAATGCAATTCTCTAATGTAAATGCGTATCGTGTAGGCCATCCCCTCCAGGTGTGGGGAAGTATTACAAGTCTCCACCATTTACAGCACAGTATACCTGTCCCCAGGTTTTCCAGTGCTGTGAGGTGTTTTAAATTATCAGCAGTAGTTATGTTTTTGCTTCATGCAGGTAAACCCGTCACTCTTTTTGCGTATGCAGAGTTGTCAGTTGCCGATACACCGTCCAAATAAAGGTATGCGTCAGAAGAACGTGTTGCATGCTTGAAACAAGATCGCCCG
>JAXMNL010000125.1:85216-104448 GCA_035128595.1 Eptatretus atami | reverse complement strand
TTGCATTCATTACTCACTTTTTAGACCGTAGGACTGAATCTCCATCGTTTCCAGTCCATGAGCAGGCCGAGGCGAGCTGATGGGAGAGACGAGCTTCAAGCCTAAGAATCCTCTCGCAGAGAGATGGCAGGAAGGCTTGAGTCCAGGTGTTTGTACATGGAAGGGTTTGAGCAGAGTGCGTGCGAGTGTACCGGCTTGCATTGAGGAGGCAGCACCAGCTCATGGGAGTGGTCAGTGTTAGATAAATATTTCGATAATTGTGTGGAAGTAAGGCAAACCAAAAGACATTTAATTTCGCTGCATCAACCTGACCAAACTGGTCACTGCTCCACGATAGTAAGGAGTCTAATGATAAACTACACTCTTAATAAGCAACAGGTAACCACTAGTCGAAGCATCAAGATCCACAAACACAACAGATTGGACAGCCCATTTCAATGTTTGCGACCATCGTCTGTGAAACCATTGAGCAAACAATGAGATAGATGTGATCTGGAAAAAGTTTAAAAGACGAGAAGATGGAGGTGGGTGGTCACATACTCACTCCGCAAGGTAAGTGTCAAAATAGCATTATTTGTGAAGGGGGAACTACTCTCCTCTTCGTTCGCATCATTCTCCTCCATGAGTTACACCATATTCTCGTCTTCCCTCTTCTTTCATCCGTGTTTGTTTTGCTCAGAAGATTTCGGACCGAAAGATCTTCTATTCTTGCTCTTAATTGGTGCTGATGTTTGTTCCATCCGGGATACGTACGAACGAACAGCGTCCAGGTCTGTGGTAACGGCCGATCTAGGGAACTAAATCTCGACACGAGGATCGTTCGTCCAAATACCGGGTGGTTGATCGTTGGGAAAACGTGATGGACGATGGTAGAAGATTGGTCCGCGAGGCTGGACACAGCGTCCGCACCTGCATGTACATACCAATAGTAAACCTTTTGAGGAGTGTCTTTTGATTTACTAGAAGTAGAAATTGTGTATTAGGGTGTGGACCTATGTCGTACATCTATCCAATTTGAAAACAAAAAAACGGATGTGTATAAAGGACATCGTACTCAGCATGATAAATAACTTACATAATGAATGAAGCTGATGTTGTATCAACTTCACAAATCCCTTAGCTGGCTGGGCAGTAATGGCTGAGGTGAGATTCTTACAAGTAATAGGGGCGCAGGATGGTCTCGACTCCAGAGGTAGCACACACTCACTTCATGCAGTGAGCTCTGTTGAATCCCGACCCAGTATAACTGCTCATCCTGATGTTTCCAGCAGGATGTGATTCTCAATGTGTGTTTGTCGTCCCTCGGTCATGGACGTATAAGCAGAGACCATGGTGTCTTTCGTGAGAGAGGCGAGCTATTACCGCACACCTGTCAAGTTACAAATTCCTGCCCTAACCAGCAGTAGGCACTGCATCAGTGCACAGCTCCCTCAGACAATGAGCCACCCGAAGCCCTGTGCTGCATACGGACAAAAGAAGGACAATCGGACAAGTATGGGTAAGAGGATTAACTTACTATCTCTTATTACTCCACACTGCAGTGAGTTGGAAACAACACCCACCATAAACACTACACACATCCACCCACTCCCTGCTCCGTATGAAATCTAACAACTCTTCTTATGTGTGATTGAACAAATGCAGATGGCAACGAACCATTTGTGCCGTCCAACGAGACAGGGTACGGAATGTGCGGCCACAGGACACGAGACACAGCTTGTCACTCAGGGGGATTAATCCCGGTGTCCTCGGTAGCCGACCTGGGCCACCGTCACAATTAACGTGTGTGTTCTTTAGACCACAACGCCACCCAGTTAACCACGTTCCAGTGTCACCGTTAATTATTCCGTTTAATCGAGGTCACGTGGTTACCTGAGCGGGGAGCACCCTCAGCAAAGACCAATGTTATCTCGTTAAGTTTTATGGCGGGCCGAGCGTTTTAACGCCTGGTGCGTCCGACTATTTGGTCAACTGTGGTATTACCTCCCAGTTATCTAGGTTCGGACATGCCGGACCAATGGAAGGAAAGGAACAACAGGTTGGAAATCGATAATAATTATTATATAAATATTAAATCAAAATGAAAACTTTTTTTCTTAGGTAAATTAAGAATAATTTTAAGCAATAATCACATGCAGGAAAGAGACAAAGAGCAGAGCTTATGGGGAACTTACTTACAGCTAACACGGACAGGTTACAAGCAGGCTTCGGGTGGGGGGAGGGGAAAGAATCGTCTCGCACACAGAAGATAGTCTGTCCGTGAAATGAAACTCCTGAAAGTGTGCGTGCGGGTCACGTCGTCGCCAGCACCCAGCCTTGCCGTGCAACCTCTCGCGAACAGCCTTGACGCCAGTCGACGTCTCGGAGTCACGCAGATCGTCTGCCGCGGGTTTAGACCCTGGTTTGTTGTGACCGACCCGTGCCTCACTTGTTGGCGGCGCTGTCACACCCAACCGCGCACCACACGCTCCTTCCTTCTCCTCTTTTGTGCGCTTACACACCGCTTCTTGCTCGCTTCTCAAGCTTACTTCTTCTCTCCTGGCTTTCTTTCGCCTCCGCTTTCCTCCCGCTTTTCTCTTCACAGAACGTCCTCCCGTTCGTTTTATATCTCCGGCCGTTCGCGGGTGCGTCCGCCCCAAGCTCCCCCCCCCACTTGGGCCACGGTACCATGACGACCGTGCCTCTCAAAAAAGGGGGTGTCGGGGCTCGTGATAAATGTGGGTTAACGTGTCCTTGTCGTAAAGAAAAAAGCTTCCCATAGAGAGGGGATCTATCCTTTACCTTCCTCAACGCATCCATTTTAAAATCCCATCGAGGACTTGGGCATTGGGCTAATCTGAACATGCATTTAAGGAAATAACTGGTTCTGAGGAGCTGATGTGTGGACGCATTCCTCAGGCGGATTCTGAATCCGTAACAATCTTTTTGTATGATTTTATGCAGCTCTGGTGTTGGTTCAATAAATGTTCTGAACTGTGCGGCTGATGCCCAGTAGCCCCTTTACCAGTATGATCTGGGATTCGTTTTGCCGCAACTAGACAGGATGACAGGCGGAGCACCACCTGGTGTTATTTCACCTGAGATCATAGCCAGCCCGCTTAAACCATTAGCCAGCACAGGCTTTCTGGTAACATCTCAGCGAGATCGAAAAGGCTTCAATCACTTGGATTTGTCGACGCAAAAGTGGTCTTCAACTGCGATTTGTCAATCACAAATTTGGTCTTCAAATGGATTTGTCTCACACAATTTGATCTTCGAATGGATTTCAATCCAAAGTAGTCTTCAAATTGGAGAGTTTCAATTAACCGGGTTTCAGGGGGTTGGGTGGTGAGGCGGCAAGGAAATGTGGGATTGACATCGTATTGGAGGAAGGAAGACATGTTAAAAACAGTACAGGTGTGGACAAAAAAAATGGAAACCAATGTAAGTCACTAACAGGTCGTTGGCGCAACTATGTGCGGCCAGTACGGCCCATATGTTCCATGGCATAGAGTCCAGCAACGGTCTGCCTTCTCGAGGAGGGAGCGGCACCATTTTTCCATGAGAGAGTCATCACCCGTACAGGCTTCTTCCGTCGCGTGAACCGGTACAGGCTTCGCCGTACAGGCTTTCTACACAGAGGTCCGTTTTTGTAGAATGATTCGTGTGGGGCCTTGCCCAGGGGGGCGTCTCTGACCCTCACGTTCCCTCCTCACACGCTTGTGCGTGTCCATTCACAGTTGCCATCCCGCGTCCTCAGAGGCAGCCATCACTTTGAACCCCCGGAGCAGATCTCTTGGAGGAGGTTTTCCTCCGAACCCCACGACGTTGGCCACCCACCTTGGCCCGCCGTTTTCTCCCAACATGGTGGGCCAGGCACCCGACGTGATTCTTCCTTCCAAATGGTGGCCAGGGGCAACGCGTAACACATCCGGTTGCTGCGCTGCTCTGTGGCGGCGAGAGACTGGACTCCTTCCATTCCTCTTCCATGCCCTTGCTCACACCTTCTGTCGGGGGAGAGGGTGACCAACAACACAGGGCACGGGAGACAACGCACCCGTACCATATCCAGGGCAACACTTCCACCACCCACCACAGCATGCATGACCTGCTGCTGTAGCTCTTGTTGGCGGAGCGGAAGTTTGTTGGTTTTGATGTGACCAGACAGCGCGTTGTGCCTCCATTTCCGCAGTACTCCAGGCGGCCAACATCTGCATCCCCCGGCAGATGTCTGTGCCCTCCCATCGCCTTTAAGATGTGATCAACCTGCGGCAACACGAGGCACGTGGTGGCCTTGGCCTCCACACTCATGGGCTCCCTCGCTTGAAGATTGGTGAGCAGGTCAGCGTCAGGAAACGAGCACATGATACAGCAAGATGCACTCACGGCTATGGCAGGTACAATCTGCAGTTTGAATCTCTCTCAGCAACCGCTCGTTGGAACAAAGTCGACCAGCGATGGCAAGATTTCCGAAGAGACCTGGTACAAAGTATTATTCCTCTCAGAATCATTGCAGATCCAAGTCTTCACATCCATAGAGCAGACTGAGCACCAAGGACGGAAGACTGGACTTTCGTCCTCCCGCCCAACAGGTCGCAGCGCACCCCCATTATCCAGTGGATCATGACTCCCCAGGCATCGACCAGACGTCTATTGAACCTCTTGATCCAGGCAGGAGAGACATGAAATATCACTGCAAGTAAGGATCTCTCCATGACTCAACCATCCTCACACAAACAAGCACAGACAGGATAGAAGCACCAGATGTTCATTGAAAGATGGGTCTAAGTTCTTTGACCAGGACCCGTATCCAGCATCTCCGACTCCCATTCAGCACCTCGAGGCCCCAACAAGATATCTCTAGTTTTCACAAAAGAGCTGAATCATCTGCGAATCAAGGTTAGAGATTTGACAGTTCCAACGCATGCACACAGCTGGATCTCTCAGACATCTCCCAACTCCAGTCCATACAAGCGTGAAAAAGTGTGGTGGCGTGCACCACCCCTGACGAATTCCAGTAACACTGGAAATAAGTCAGAGTGGAACACCTCCACGCACTTCGTACCAGAAGTAGAGTTCAGCATCGATGATCATTTGGCTGCCCCACAAGGCGAATCTCCGGACCTCCGATTCATGAATCAAATACTTTGCAGAGCAAATGGCTGCACGCAGCCCCTAGCCGAAAACTCTGTCTGCGTTCGCGTGGACACGAAGGCAAGGATACGGAATCTTGACCTCTTTGTGGTAGCTGACTGCTTCTGGACGCTGGTGGTCAAGCAGATGTTGGCGAACCCTATCGTGATTATCCGCAGCAGACCTTGCCCGGCACTGAGGCAGCCTCTACCCCTCGGTAGCTGTCGCAGTCTTGCGTCACTATTCTTTCCAGAGAGGGACAACAAAGGCCCCTCTTCCAGTCAGTTGGGGATGTGCCTGTGTTCCAGCAGGCACAAAACTGCATGCAACGAACGAGTTGTAGCATTTCCACCAGCCTTGAGAAGTCGCATAGGATGACACAGATCCTATGAGGCGGTTTACTCCTTTCAACGGTCACCTGAGCCTGTATTTCCACACAAAAATGGTGGGAACCAGTTGATTGAAGGGTCAGCAAGAGGATTGCCACACCCCTGAACGTCCACTTGACAGCTGTGGATCAGCGCGGTACAACCGCGCTCCAAAGTAAATATCAGCGCGCCTTCACTTCGGACTCCTCGTCAAAGGCCGCGACATGCTCTACTGCAGACACCAAGGGACGGGCTTGGACGAATAATGCGAGAATTCCCGTAAGCAGGGACCTATCAGTTCAGTCGATGGATTGAAATCCCCAGATCGAAGAGTACTCCCTGGGGCACTGATCAACCACGACTCGCGCATGGCATGGAATGCGTTCCTTCACGGTGAGTCCCTGCGCCTTGTCGGAGGCATAAACAGAGACAGAGGGAACGACCCCAAGGTGCACGAAATCTTGGTCTCGTAATTCGCTTGGTGACCGTGTCCCTCATTTATTAGAGTCAACGCTTACTTGGGCACGTTACAGCAAACTCCTTGGGCGGTACCATCAGAACGGCCAGACCAATAGTAGGTTAACCCACCCACCTGATTCACCGCAATCGGTTCCAAACCTCAGTAGTGCCTGCATACTGATGTCAAAGTTGGGCTCAGCTTGATACGGAGACAGGAGATCACCTTCTTAGGATTTAGGGACAGTTCAACAAGGAGACGCCGTCTGGTGCGGTGAACCTCGCACCACCCCGAACACACTCTCCCACAAATCTATCCCCGGAATTAACCCCATGGTTTCCCTCTATCACGGTTGACCGAAGTGACCAAAATCCTGCCACACCCTAGTAAGAGTACCCAACTGCAGGAGGACGTCCGCAGACACAGTCGGGGCACCAGATATGAATGGTCGTGGCTCACAGCGAGCTCCTCCGCCTGTTGACAGGTTTTGTTTTTTTATCCTGCTGGGAGTCCGGTTGTTTTGCAGTGAACCACAAATGGTGCTCCGTACCTAGAGGTGCATGTTCCCTTACATGTCCCAGCTGGGCACACTGCGAGCATAATTGTCTTAGTTACCCAGAGACTAAGGTGGACCCAGAGGTCTGCTTTGCGGCAATCCTGATGAAAAACTTGCCCATGTTCCTCCCAATGATTATCCCATTAGGATATGGTCACTCCCTCCACCCTTGACCCAAAACTTCACGATATTGCCGAGTCTGGTTCCATATACCCAGACATTTTGATATTCATGGTTGGTGGGGTCTTCACCTCACACATATCCAAAGCCAACCAACACTGCACATCATGATCAGTATAAATCTTATTGTGGAGGAGGCCGTCAGACCATCTCATGGTCAGAGGACGGCTGTCGTCGGCTTTCAGCCAGCACACCCATTGAGGCAGTAGTCTACCTCACCGCAAACTCGGGAAGCCTTTCGCTGAGAGGGCGACCTAAATTTCGTGGGCCAGAGATTAACAGAAAAATCATTCAGCCTTGAACTCCAGCATGCCCAACATACCGTCACCCAAATAACTCACTCGGCTGCAACGCGGTAACCGCTTCTCAAGCTTGAATCGTACCAGGTATGGCACCGTCAACCATGCCGGAATCTGGGGTGCGGCAGGAACCAGGGAAAGAGGGGGAGAGGGAGTGGGTGTGGTAAGGGCGTGAGGCGAACCAATTCATGCCGTGGACAAGGCCTACGACAGAGGAGTCGGGAAAAAGTAGGAGGCGAAAGACGAACGAAACGGCAAGACTGACAGGAAACAGTAAAGACTAGAGGGGGCTGGCACTCGTAGAGTGGGTGCAAACCTCCGCCGCCAATACAGCTGGGGTCACTCAAGTGAACCTTATATCTTATTCAGTTAAATATGACGTACAACCAGTTGGCTGACAGTTATGAGTTCTTTTCTCCATACATTTTTTTTTGGGGTGGGGGGGGGGGGTGGAAATCACTTGAACTTAGAAATGCAAAAAAAGAATCGAATTTTGTTGAACCAAGTTGGCAAAAATTTTTTCTTAACAATTTTTTTATTGGGGAGGGTTGGAAATCACTTAACATTAGAAATGCCAAAAACTTTTCTCTATTTTTGGGGGGGGGTTAACTTTTTTTTGGGGGGGTTGGATCACTTAAACATGTAGAATGCAAAAAAAAAATTCTCTATTTTTGGGGGGCGGGTTAACAATTTTTTGGCGGGGGGGGTTGGACAATCATAAAAATGTAGACAATGGCAAAAAAAAATATTATTCTCCTAACAATTTTTTTTTTGGGGGGGGGACAGTCCAAATTTAATGCTGTCCTTGGACTCATACCTAACCGGCCATGATCACGTCCTGAATCAACGTCGTCGTCTTGTTGAGGCGAGATACAGAGAATGTGCGTTGCGAGGAAAACGCACGCGTTAATATCGAGGAGAGGCTCGAGGCCCGTGAATGGAGAGGCGGTTTGCGAAGGTGGGCGGGGCTATCGAGCTCGGCGTCCTTGAGATCACGTGATCGTCCTTGGAGACGAGTTACAGAACGAACGTGGTTGCTAGGGATGCACTTAATATCGGGGAGAGGGCACGAGGCCCCGTGAATGGAGAGCCGGTTTGCGTGGTGGGCGGGGGCTATCGAGCTCGACTCCTTGAGATCACGTGATCGTCCTATGGAACGAGTCAGGACGTGGTGTAGGGAACGCACGTTAACTCGGGAAGGGCTCGAGGCCCCGTGAATGTAGGACGGTTTGCGAAGGTGGGCGGCGCATCGAAGCTCGGACCTGAAGAATCACGTGATCGTCCTTGGGAGACGAGTTACAGGAACGTGGTTGCTAGGGAAAGCACTTAAATATCGGGAGGGGCTCGGAGGCCGTCCTGAGATCACGTGGTGTCCTTGGGACGAGTTCAGGAACGTGTGTTGCTAGGGAAACGCACGTTTATAGGAGGGAGAGGCTCGAGCCCCGTCCTGAGATTCACGTGACGTCCTTTGGAGAGAGTTACAGGAACGTGGTTGCTGAGGGAAAACGCACATTAATATCGGGGAGAGGCTCCGAGGCCCCGTGAATGGCTAGGACGTTTGGAGGTGCGGCGGGGCTATCGAGTCGCCGACCTGAAGATCACGTGAGCGTCCTTGGAGGACAGTCAGGACGTGGTGTTGCTAGGGAACGCACGTTAATATGGGGAGAGGCTCAGGCCCGTGAATGGAGGGACGGTATTGCGAGGTGGGCGGGGCTATCGAGCTCGCGCCTGAGATCACGTTATCGTCCTTGGGAGAACCAGTTACAGGACCACGTGGTTGTAGGGAAACGCACAGTTAATATCGAGGGAGGGGCTCGAGCCCCGTCCTGAGATAGCGTGTCGTCCTTGGAGACGAGTTAGGACTGGTTGCTAGGGAAACGCACGTTAATATTCGACGGGGGAGAGGCTCGACGGCCCCGTCCTGAGAATCACGTGATCGTCTTGGAGACGAGTCAGGAACGTGTGTTGCGGCTAGGGGAAACCGCACCGTTAATATCGAGGGGAGAGGCTCGAGGCCCCGTCCTGAGATCACGTGATTCGTCTGGAGACGAGTACGAACGTGCGTTGCTAGAGGGAAACGCACGTTAATATCGAGAGAGAGGCTCGAGGCCCCGTCCTGAGATACGTAGATCGTCGCTTGAGAGCGATTACAGGAACGTGTTGTAGGGAAGCCCGTTAATATCGACGGGAGGGCTCGAGGCCCACGTCCTGAGATCACGGTGATGGTCTTGGGACGAGTTAGCAAGTGGTTGCAGGGAAACGCCACGTTAATATCGAGCGGAGAGCGCTCGAGGCCCGTGAATTGGGGGACGGTTTGCGAATGGTGGGCGAGGCATCGAGCTCGCGACCTGAGATAAGTATCGCCTTGGAGACGAGTTACAGGAAACAGTGGTTGTAGGAAACGCAACGGAATTCGAGGGAAGAGGCTCGAGGCCGTGAATGGAGGATGCAGGTTTGCGAAGGTGGGCGGCTATCGAGTCGCGTCCTGAGATCAGTGATGTCTTGGGGACGAGCTTACAGACGTGGTATGTTCTAGAAACGCAGTAATATCGATGGAGAGACCGAGCCCGCTTGAATGAGAGACGGTTGCTGAAGGTGCGAGCGGGGGCTAGTCGAAAGCTCGCGTCCTGAGATCACGTATCGTCCTTGGAGACGAAGTTACGGAACGTGCGGTTGCTAGGAAAACGCACGTAATACATCGAGGGGAGCTCGAGGCCCGTGAATGAGAGGCGGTTTGGAAGTGGGCGGGGCATCGAGCTCGCGTCCTGAGATCACGTGATCTCGTTGGAGACGAAGTTACAGGAACGTGTTGTAGGGAATGCACTCGTTAATATCGAGGGGACTGGTCGAGGCCCGTGAATGCAGGACGGTTTGCGAGTGGCGGGGCCATCGAATTCACGTCCTGAGCTCACGTTGATGTCTTGGAGGCGAGACACCAGGAATGTGTTATAGGGAAACGCACTGTAATATCCGGGGAGAAGGCTCACGGCACCGTCTGAGATCACGTGATCGTCCTTGAGGACGAGCTTACAGGAACGTGGTTTGCTGGGAACGCCATTAAATCGAGGGAGAGCTCGAGGCCCCGTGAATGAGGGACGGTTTGCGAGGTGGCGGGGCTATCGAGCTCGCGACCTGAGATTCACGTGATTCGTCCTTGGAGACGAGTTTACAGTGAATGTGTTGCTAGGGAACGCACGTTATATCGATGGGAGAGCTCAGCCCCGTATGTAGAGACGGTTTGCGAGGTGGGCGGGGCTATCGAGCTTCGCGACCTGAGTCACGTGATCGTCTTGGGCGAGTTACAGGAAACGTGGTTGCTAGGGAACGCACGCTAATATCGAGGGAGGGCTCGGCGCCCCGTCCTTAGATACGCTGATCGTCCTTGGAGACGAGTTACAGGAACGTGGTTGCCTAGGGAACGCACGTTAAATCGAGGGGAGGTCAGGCCCGTCCTGAGATACACGTGATGTCCTTCGGAGACGAGCAGGAACGTAGGTTGCTAGGGAAACGCACGTGTAATATCGAGGGAGAGAGGCTCGAGGCCCGTCCTGAGATCACGTGTCGCCTTGGAGACGAGTTACAGGAACGTGGTTGCTGAGGGAACGCACGTTAATATCGAGGGAGACGGCTCGAGCCCGTTCCTGAGATCACGTTGATGTTCCTGGAGACGAAGTTACAGGAATGGTGCTAGGGAACGCACGTTATGTCGAGGAGAGGCTCGAGCGTGAAGGGAGGACGGTTTGCGAAGGTGGGCGAGCGCTATCGAGCTCGCGACCTGAGGATCGTGATGTCCTTGGAGACGACGTTACCGGAAGTGGTTGCTGGAACGGCACCTTATATCGAGGGAGGGCTCGAGAGGCCCGACCTGAGATCATGATCGGCTTGGGACGAGTTACGGGAACGTTGTTGCTAGGAACGCACCGTTAATATCGAGGAGAGGTCAGCCCGCTGCCTGAGATCACTTGATCGTCCTTGGAGACGAGTTACAGGAATGTGGTTGCTAGGAACGCACCGTTAATATCGAGGAAGAGGGTCGAGGCCAGTCCTGAGTTCACGATGATCGCCTTGGAGACGAGTACGGATGTGGTTGCTAGGGAAGCACGTTTATATCGAGGGAGAGCTCGAGGCCCGTGAATGGAAGACGTTTGGAAGGTGGGCGGGGCTATCGAGCTCGCGTCTGAGTCACGTGATCGTCCTTGGAGAGAGTACAGAACGTGGTTGCTAGGGAAATGCCCGTTATTCGAGGAGATGGCTCGAGCCCGTGATGGAGAGACGTTTGCGGAAGGTGGCGGGCTTCGAGCTCGGTCCTGAGATCACGTATCGTCTTGGAGGACGAGTGCAGGACGTTGGTTGCTTAGGGAAATGCACCTTATATCGAGGGAGAGGGCTCCGAGGCCCCTGAATGCAGGGCACGCGTTGAGATGGTGGGCGGGGCGCTAGCAGTCGCGACCTGGATCACGTGATCGTCCTTGGAGCGAGTTACCAGGAACGTGGTATGCATAGGGAACGACGTTATATCGAGGGAGGGGCATCGAGGCCCGCGTCCTGAGATCACGTGAATCGTCCTTGGAGACGAGTTACAGAGAACGTGGTTGCTAGGAACACGTTATATCGGGGAGAGGCTCGAGGCCCGTCTAGATACGTGATCGTCCTTGAGACGAGTTACGGAGTGGTTGCTTAGGGAACGCACGTTAATTCGATGGGAGGGCTCGAGGCCGTCCTGAGTTCAGTGATCGTCCTTGGAGCGAGTTACAGGATGTGGTTGCTCAGGGAAAACGCTACCGTTAATATCGAGGGAGAGGGCTCAGGCCCTTGTGAATGGAGAACGGTTGCGAAGGTGGGCGGGCTTACGAGCTCGCGTCCTGAGATACGGTGATCGTCTTGGAGACTGTTACAGGAACTGGTTGCTAGGGATGCACGTTATATCGAGGGAGAGCTCGAGGCCCGTGAATGGAGGACGGGTTTTGCGAGGTGGGCGGGGCATATCGAGTCGCGGTCCTGAGATCACGTATCGCCTGGAGACGAGTTAAGGACGTGGTTGTAGGGAAAAGCACGTTAATATCGGGAGAGGCCGGGCCGTCAATGGAGAGCGGTTTGCGAAGGTGGGCGGCTATCGTGTCGCGTCCTGAGATCGTTTTGATCGGTCCTTGGAGCGAGTTCAGGACGTGGTTGCTAGGGAATGCACGTTAATATCGAGGGAGAGGTCGAGGCCCGTGAATCCAGGGGACGGTTGCGATGTGGGCGGTGCATCGAGCTCGCGTCCTGAGATCACGTGATGCCTTGGAGACGCAGTTACGGAATGTAGTTGTGGAATTGCACGTTAATTCGGGGAGAGGTCAGGCCGTGACTGGAGGACGGTTTGCGAAGGTGGGCGGGGCTTCGACTCGCGTCCTGAGATCACGGTGATCCGTCCTTGGAAGACGGTTAAGGAGATGGTTGCTAGAGAAAACGCACGTTAATATCGAGGGAGAGGCTCGAGGGCCCCTGAATGCAGGGACGGTATTTGCATGGTGGGCGGGGGTATCGAGGCGCGTCTGGATCCGTGCATCGTCCTTGGAGACGAGTTACCAGAACGTGGTTGCTAGGAAACGGCACGTAATATCGAGGGAGAGGCTCGAGCCCGTCCTGAGAGTCACGCGTGATCGTCCTTGGGAGCGGTTAGCAGGAACGTGGTTGCTAGGGAATGCACGTTAATTCGAAGGGAGCAGGCTCGAGCCGTGAATGGAGGGGCGGTTTTGCGAAGGTGGCGAGGCTATGAGCTCGCGTCCTGCAGATCACGCTGATCGTCCTTGGGCGAGTTACAGGAACGTGGTTGCATAGGGAACGCGTTAATATCGGGGAGAGGCTCGGGCCCGTGAATGCAGGGACGGTTTGCTGGTGGCGGCGGCCATTCTCCGTCATGAGTCACGTGATCGTCCTTGGAGGCGAGACCAGGATGTGGTTGCTGGGACGCATTAATATCGAGGGGAGGCTCGAGGCCCGTCCTGAGTCACTTTGATCGTCCTTGGAGACGGTTACAGGAACGTTGGTTGCTAGTGAAACGACTTAATATCGAGAGAGTGCTCGAGGCCGTGAATGGATGAGACGGTTTGCGAAGGTGGGCAGGGGCTATCGGCTGCGCACCTTGGAATCACGTGATCGTCCTTGACGAGTTACAGGAGTGGTATTGCTAGGGAAACGCACATTAATATGAGGGAGGGCTCGACCCCGTGAATGGAGAGACGGTTGCGAAGGTTGGCGGGGCTATTTCGAGCTCGCGACCTGAAGATCCACGTGATCGTCTTGAGACGAGTTTACGGAAGTGGTTGCTAGGGACGCACGTTAATCGGGGAGAGGCTCGAGGCCCCGTGAATGTAGGACGTTTGCGAAGGTGGCGGGCTAATCAAGCTCGCGACCTGAGATCACGGGGCATCCTGGAGACGAGTTCACAGGACGTGGTTGTAGGGAACGCAACGTTATATCGAGGAAGGGGCTCCGGGGCCCGTCCTGAGATTCGACGTGATCGTCCTGGGACGAGTTTACAGGAAGTGGTTGCTAGGGAAAGACGTTAAATTATACGAGAGGCAGTCCAGCCCCGTCCTGAGACACGTGATGCGTCGCTTGGAGCGAGTTTACAGGAACGTGTGTAAGGGAAACGCACGTTAATTCGAGGGAGAGGGCTCGAGGCCCCGTTTCCTGAGATTCACGTGATGTCCTTGGGACGAGTTACAGGAACGTGGTTGCGACGGGAAGACGTTAATTGAGGGAGAGGGCTCGGGCCCGTCCTGAGTCCTTGATGTCTTGGAGACGAGTTACAGGAACGTGGTTGCTATGGGAAAGCACGTTTAATATCGGGGAGAAGGCTCTGAGGCCCCCGTCTGAGATCACGTGATCGTCCTTGGGACGGCTTACAGGAACGTGGTTGCTGGGAAAGCCTTATATCGGGGAGAGGGTCGAGGCCCCGTCCTGAGATCACGTGATCGTCTTGGAGACGAGTTACAGGAACGGTGGTGGCTAGGAAACGCACTTAATATCGAGAGAGGCTCGAGGCCGGTGAATGGAGGCGTTGCGAAGGTGGGCGGGGCTATCGAAGCTCGCGACCTGAGATCACGTATCGTCCTTGGAGACAGTTACAGGACGTGGTTGCTAGGGACTCCGTTAATATCGAAGGAGATGCTCCGAGGCCCCGTGAATGGAGGCGACGGTTGCGAAGGGGCGGAGGGCTATCGAGCTCGGACCTAAGATCACGTGATCGTCCTTGGAGACCAGTTCTTCGGCACGTGGTTGCTAGGGAAACGCACGTTAATATCGGGAGAGTCGAGGCCCCGTCCTGGATAGTGATCGTCCCTTGGAGACGAGTACGGAACGTGGTTGTAGGGAAACCACGTTAATATCGAGGAGGCTCGAGGTCCGGTCCTGAGATCACGTGATCGTCCTTGGAGCGAGTTACCGAGGAACGTGTGTTGCTAGCGGAAACGAGCGTTATATCGAGGGAGGCTCGAGGCCCCGTCTGAGTCACGTGATCGGTCTGGAGACGGTTACAGGACGTGGGTTGCTAGGGAACGCACGTTCAATATCGAAGGGAGGGCTCGAGCCCCGCCTGAGAGTCACGTGATCGTCCTTGGAACGAGCTTACAGGAAAGTGGTTGCTAGGGAAACGCACGTTAATATCGAGGGCGAGGTCGGGCCCCGTGAATTGGAGGGGACGGGTTTTCGCAAGGTGGGCGGCTATCGGCTCGCGACTTTGAATCACGTCTAATCGCCATTGGAGACGGTGACAGAGAAGTTTGGTGCGGAAACGACGTTTAATATCGAGGGAGGGTCGAGGCCCCGTTGAATGGAGGATTGGTTTGCGAAGGTGCGGCGGGGTTCGAGGCGCGCCGTTCCGCGATCACGTGATCGTCCTTGGAGGCGGGGACACAGAATGTGATTGTAGGGAAACCAGCCGTTATATCGAGGGAGAGGTCGAGGCCCGTCCTGAAGTCACTGATGTCCTTGGAGCTGTTACAGGAACGTGGTTTGCTAGGGAAGCACATTAATTCGAGCGAGAGCTCGAGGGCCCGTGAATGGCAGGGCGTTTTGCGAAGGTGCGGGGGCTATCGAGCTTCGCGACCGAGATCACGTGATCGTCCTTGCGAGACGAGTTACAGGATGTGGTGCTAGGGAAACGCACGTTATTCGGGGAGAGGCTCGAGGCCCGTGAATGTAGATTACGGTTGCGAGGTGGCGGGCTATCGAGCTCGCGGCCTGAATGCACGGTGATCGTCCTTGGGAACGAGTTCAGGAACGTGGTTGCTAGGGAAACGCAGTTCAAGTATCGAGGGAGGCTCGAGAGGCCCCTCCTTGAGATCCGTGATCGTCCTTGGAGACGAGTTACAGGAACGTGCGTGCATAGGGAAACGCCGTTAATATCGAGGAGAGGCTCGAGGCCCCGTCCTGAGATCAGGTGATCGTCCTTGGAGACGATTACGGAACGTGGTTGTAGGAAACGCACTTTAATCGAGGGAAGAGGCTCGAGAGGGCCCCTCCTGAGATCACTGATCGTCCTTGGAGGACGAGTTCAGGACAACGTGTTGCGAGGGAAAACGCACCGTTAATATCGAGGGACTTAGCTCGAGGCCCCGTCTGAGGATCACGTGATCGTCCTTGGAGACGGTTAAGGAATGGTTGCTAGGGAAACGCCGTTAAATCGAGGAGAGGCGCGAGCCCCGGTGAATGGAGGACGGTTTGCGAAGGTGGGCGAGGCTATCGAGCTCGCGACCTGAGTACGTGATCGTCCTTGGAGACGAGTTACGAGGAACGGGTTGCAGGGACAAAGCACGTTAAATCGAGGAGGGCTCGCAGCCCCGGTCCTGAGATCACGTGATCGTCCTGGAGACGAGGTTACAGGAACGTGGGTTGCTAGTGGAAACGCGACGTTAATATCGAGGAGGGTCCAGAGGCCCCGTTCCTGAGATACGTGATCGTCCTTGGAGGACGAGTTACAGGATGTGGCGTTGTAGGGAAACGCACGTTAATTCGAGGGCAGAGGCTCGAGGCCCCGTCTGAGATCACGTGATCGTTCCTTGGAACGAGTAAGGGAAATGTGGTTGTAGGGAACGCACGTTAATATCGAGGAGAGGCTCGAGGCCCGTGAATGGAGAGACGGTTTGCGAAGGCGAGGGCTATCGAGCTCGCGTCCTGCGATCACGTGATCGTCCTTGGAGACGGTTACAGGAGTGGTTGCTAGGGAAAGCACAGTTATATCGAGGGGAGGCTCAGGCCCCGTGATGGAGAGACGGTTTGCGAAGGTGGCGGGGGCTATCCGAGCTCGCGTCCTTGAGATTCACGTGATCGTCCTTGGAGGACGGAGTTGCCTAGAGGAACGTGGTTGTAGGGGAAATGCACGTTAATTATCGATGCGGAGGCTCGAGGCCGTGACATGCAGGGGACGGTTTGCGAGGGGTGGGCGGGGCTATCGAGCTCGCGTCCTAGATTCACGTGTTCGTCTTGGAGACGAGTTACGAGGAACTGGTTGCGTAGGGCAAGCGCACTTAATATCGAGGAGAGGCTCGAGGCCCGTGAATGGAGGAGACGGGTTGCGAAGGGGCGGGGCTATCGAGCTCGCCGTTCCTGAGATCACGTGATCGTCTTGGAGACAGTTACAGAACTGGTTGCTAGGGAAAACGCACGTTTAATATCGATGGAGAGGCTCGATGGCCCCGTGAATGTAGAGACCGTTTGCGAAGGGCGGGGCTATCGAGCTCGCGACCTGAGATCGGTGCGCTTGGAGACGAGTTACAGGAAAGTGGTTGCTTAGCGGAAACGCGTTATATCGATGGAGAGGCTCGAGCGGCCCGTGAATGGAGAGCACGGTTTGCGAAGAGTGGGCAGGGCGAGTTCCGGCTCGCGAATCCTGAGATCACTGATCGTCTGGAGAACGAAGTTACAGGACGTGGTTTGCTTAGGGAACGACACATATATTCGAGGAGGGTCGAGGCCGTGAATGGGAGGGACGGTTTGCGAGGTGGGCGGGGCTATCGAAGCTGGACCTGAGATCACCGTGATTCCTTGGAGACAGTTACAGAACGTGGTTAGCTAGGGAAACCACGTTAATATCGAGGGAGGGCTTCGAGCCCGGTGAATGGGGACGTTTGCGAAGTGGGCGGGACGCTTATCGCGCTCGCGACCTGAGATCACGTGGATCGTCCTTGGAGACCTTAGTTTACGGGAACGTGGTTGCTTAGCGGAAACTCACGTTAATTGCGAGGGAGAAGGCTCGAGGCCCCGTCCTGAAGATCACGTGATCGTCCTGGGGACGAGTTACAGGAACGTGGTTGCCTAGGGAAACGCACAGTAATATCGAGGGAGGGCTCGAGGCCCGTCCTGAGATCACGTGATCGTCCTTGGAGACGATCCGGACGTGGTTGGCCTAGGGAAACGCCACCGTTATAATCGAGGGAGAGGCTCGGGCCCGTCCTGAGATCCGTGATCGTCCTTCGGAGAACGAGTTAAGGACGTGGTTGCTAGAGAAACGCACGTTAATCGAGGGAGGGCTCGAGCCCCGTCCTTGAGATCAGATCGTGATCGTCCGTGGGACGAGTTACAGGAAAGGTGGTTGCTAGGGAAACGCACGTTAATTCGGGGAGAGGTCAGACGGCCCGTGCATGGAGACGGTTTGCGAAGGTGGGCGAGGCTATCAGCTCGCGACCTGAGATCACGTAATCGCACTTGGGACAGTACGGAAAGTTGGTTGCTAGGAACGCACTTTATATCGAGGGAGAGGCTCGAGGCCCAGTGCAATGTAGAGACGTTTGCGAAGAGTGGGCGGGCGCTATCGAGGCTCGCGACCTGAGATCACGTGCATCGTCCTTGGAGCGGTTACAGGAACGTGGTTTGTAGGCGAACGCACGTTAAATCGGGGAGAGGTCGAGGCCCCGTGAATTGGAGAGAACGGTTTGCGAAGGTGGGCGGGGCTATCGAGCTCGCGTTCCTGAGATCACGTGATCGTCCTTGGAGACGAGTTTAAGAACGTGTTGCTAGGGAAAGACGTTAATATCGAGGGAGAGGCTCGAGGCCGTGTGCAGGGACGGTTTGCGATGGTGGGCGGGAGCATCGATTCACGTCTGAGATCACGTGATCGTCCTTGGAGGCGAGACACAGGATGTGGTTGCCTAGGGAACGCACGTGATATCAGGGAGAGGCTCGAGCCGTCTGAGATCAGTGATCGTCCTTGGAACGGTTACGGACGTGGTTGCTAGGGAACGACATTAGATATCGAGGGGAGAGGCTCGGGCCCGTGAATGGCAGGGACGGTTTCGCGAGGTGGCGGGCTATCGGCTCGCGACCTGAGATCACGTGATCGTCTTGGAGACGAGTAGTTACAGGAATGTGGTTGCCTAGGGAAACGCACGTTATATCGAGGGAAGGCTCGAGGCCCCGTGAATGTAGAGACGGTTTGCGAGGTGCGGCGGCGGCGGGGCTATCGAGCTCGCGCCTGAGATCACGTGATCGTCCTTGGCGACGAGTTACAGGAACGTGGTTGCTAGGGAACGCCGTTATATCGGGAGGGAGAGGCTCGAGGCCCTCCTGAGATCACCGGTTGATCGTCTTGGAGCGATTACAGGACGTGGCTGCATAGGAACGCACGTTTAATACGGAGAGGTCGAGGCCCCGTCCTGAGATCAACGTGATCGTCCTTTCTCGGGGACGAGTTACAGGAACGTGGTTGCGAGGGGAACGCACGTTTAATATCGAGGGAAGGCTCGAGGGCCGTTCTGAGATCACGAGTGTCGTCCTTGGAGACGAGTTACAGAAGTGGTTGCGAGGGAACGCACTTAATATCGAGGGAGAGGTCGAGGCCCCGTCTGTTAGTAATCGACGGCCTGGGTTGAGGTGAACCGTCTCCACTTCTCTTTCATTCTGATCAGTTTCCTCTCTGGTCTCGTATCTTACTGCTTCTCCGATCACCATCAAACTTGGTCGACATTATTACCAGTTACAATTCTGCTAACAGGATATATATTTACTTACCACTCTTCAGTTTATCCAAGTTGACCCAATCAAACGTAGATTTCTTCAAAGCGTTTCCATGCTGAAGGTCACGGAATTGTTACTGCTGTACTGTTTTTATTTAGCTTTAATTAATTTATGTTGTGCCTTCCGTCCTATCAAATCCGATACCATGTCCTCAGCAGTCCTTGACAGATGGCTCTTGCAACGTCATTATGCCACAGGGTGGTTGTAGTTGTCCTCACATCATATCACATCCCATCCCATCACCATTCCTTGACGGTTATATC
>JAXMNL010000125.1:64348-74971 GCA_035128595.1 Eptatretus atami | reverse complement strand
ATGTTAAAACGACTGCTCCAGTCATAAGTGGCAGTTCTTGGGATGGACTAGCCATGAGAAATATAGTATTGATGAAATAGGACAGCATCTCACCGCAACGGGCGGTGTGGGACGGCATCGTCATCGGAACAGGCGGCGTGGAATGGCATTGTCGTTGGCACGAGCGTTGTCCGGTATCCGGCACAACTACTCTATTGTTATTACTAGTACGTGCCCGTACATGCAAAAAAATAAAAAAAATTCAAAGCACGACCCAGAAACAACAACCACACAGGCCGTTCCTCGCTCTCGTAAACGACGACTGGATTGGGGCATTGTGTTTATCTATAAATGCGCATAAGAAATCGAGAAATTATTAGAATACATAAGTCATCACTATCCGGAAGTGGTGCGGCCCGTACGGAATGTTCACATGCATTCCACGAATTATCCTTGCATTGAAGTAACAACTGCTGTGATACTTACACACACAGAGTTAATTAAAATCAAATAAAATCAAGTTTACCTCCCTGTCTTTGCTTGCCATGACATCGCTGCCATTGACCATTGCCCTCCTACGCCACGGTAACGAAGGCACCGATCCCCATCGTAACCGGCACGTGACATCATCGTCGGCCGCCGCGCACCGGCCTATGCAGCCACGCCGCTACGCAGCAACGTGTCCTTTCATTGGTTGGTAAATAAATGGCCATAACTTGGGAAGCACTTGTCCGATTAATATCAAACCTTGAAAGGCACATCCACAGGGCCCCAGCAATTACCTGGCAAGTTTCAATGAGATCGGACAGTGGTTTCGAGAAACAGCGTCACACACACACACCCAACACACACACACACACACACACACACACACACCACACACAACACACACCACACAAACACACCAGATTGCTGGAATTATAATAGATGACAGTTAACTACTTTCTCTGCAGTGTGACGGCATTTTTGGGGGGAAAAAAGTACCAAAACAGCAACAACAAAAAAAACACCTATTGTTTAAAATTTTGTCTCCATTGCTTATTTTCATCGTAAGTTATCACGTGTTTAAAATTTACTTCCTGGTTCGGAGCATACCAGCTCACTCTGATGTTACCGAAATTTATACACTCTAATATGAAAACGATCACAACTTGGGGCATTTGTTTATCTATAAATGCGCATAAGAAATCGAGAAATTATTGAATACACGAAGTCATCACTATCCGGAAGTCCGTCCGTCGTTGTAACCCGTAATGGGGAACGCGCTGAGGTTCTCTTCCCCATCGGCCACGCCTACGCAGCAACGTGTCCTGTCATTGGTTGGTAAATAAATGGCCATAAATTGGGAAGCACTTGTCCGATTAATACCAAACCTTGAAAAGCACATCTCAGGTCCCCAGCAATATATCGGCAAGTTTCAATTAGATCGACCAGTGGTTGTCGAGAAACAGGGTCACAGACACACACACACACACACACACACAGATTTCTGGAATTATAGATAGATTGTTACGACCTGTTGTTCGGGGCTCCCACAGGGAGCACTCGAGTTCTCCCCAACACCCGGTCTGAGGCCGCCGACACAAGATAACTCCGTGATCCAACGGGCTGTAGTTCTTACACAGCCGTAGCCGCTTGATTTAGACTGCCGGCTTTGCAGCGTTAGCTTCTCTGTGTCCGCGATACCTTTCTATTGGCACGGCAACCTAATTGGAGGCCACAACCTCGGCAACACACCTGGTGATCTTCTGCTAGCGGAACAGTCGGTGCGCACGCTAATAGAGCAAATCAGGTGGGGTACAACTTCCGTTAAACTATACTTGTACATTGTGTCGGACGAACAAAGGAAAAGACAACTGAGACATTGGAAATAACAACAAAAATTATTTATTTACACACACACAAGCAATCATTTAACAGCGAAACATTTTCATATACTTCCACCAAAGGTGGATGTTTGGTTAGTTTCATCCCTGTCTATCTGTCTGCTTGTTTGTTTGGCTATTTGTTGTTTCTTTGCAAACAAGATATCTCAAAAAGTTGTGGACGGATTCGCGACGAAACATGTCTCATCCATATCGGCAAAAAAAAAAAAAATCAGTGGGATGCAAAACTTAAACTGATCAGCTGACGGAGAGGTATGCTCTCTACCGAGTGCCCTTCTCGTTTATACAACATTTATCTTGTGACTTTCAACAACCAACTCTCCTCCTCTGACACTCCTGCCCTCCCCTTTCCTCATCGTTTTAAATCCCCTTTTTTCTTCCTCCAGCGTCTTGATAACTTAGAATACTGAATGGTTTGTTGGGCTTGTTATTTTGTCAAGTTATATTTTTCGGAAACACTCTGGTGGCTTAATGCCTCTCAATTGTACAATACAGACTTAATTAATAGGAATTTAAAACTGCACACAATACTTATGTGATTTAATTGTTCCACACAGGACCTGGACCTTGGCTGCTGTATGATGTGCGGGCAGACGTGGTGTTCTCGGTGAGATGTTGAGAGAGCTGCCCAGACTGCGCCGACTGGTGTTAACGGCTAACGCTCCGTCACGACCATGACCTCGATCACTCGCCAATCACTGCCCTTTACTGGAGAAGCTGGACATACTGGGTACGGTAATTGAGGGGATTATGGAACTGATGTGGATGGATCCAGAGGGTCACAGAGGTTGCTCGATGTGGAAGGAAAATAAAAATTGCAAGAGAAACGAGAAGGCACTCGTTAGATGCGTACCTCTCCAGGCTGAACCGTTTACGTTTTGTCGTCCACTGATAGGCTGATCTTCATGGACCTGAACCAAAATCTAATCGGCTTGTTCTTGTCACCTCACAACTCATCCACCAAGTTCATCTAGATCCGTCCATATAACGTTTTGAGATATCGTTTTTGACCCCCATCTATGTCAATGGTGAAGAACCACTCAAAAAATTCTCGTATCCGGTTCCAGATCTTCACAAATTGAACATTTGTCCTTATGTCCTGGTGGATGATTGCGCTCCACTGAGTGCTGTTGTACTGTAGTTAACTGCACACCAAAGCTCCAGATGACTGTGAGCATTTTCACCCTTGTTGGTCATTCATGGAGCATTATATCTGTGTGCGTGTGGCAGTGCTTCACTGGTGACCCACAGAGATTTTTCACCTGCTTGATACCTGTCGGCATATGCGCTTCTTTCGTTTCCTTCTGCTTCCGGGTGGATGAGGAGATGGCCGTCCAACTAGAACATCGCTTTCCCACGTGGACATCAAGTATACCAGCTACCTGTGAGGTACATGACCCGTTCAGAGCCGCAAACCTGAGGAGCACTCTGATCCATGCATGAGAAACCGATTGTATCATGTCGGTGATGATCGTCCAAATGCTGAACTTAATTAGAACCAAAGCTACAAGTGTCGCGTTGTCAACACGTTATCAAATGTGACGTTTTACGAATTTTTTTTTTATCGAGAAATCAACTGAAAGGATTACTTTTTGTTATCAATATAATCCACCAAACGTTCAAATTGATAATGTTGTCCAATAAATGTTACCAAACTCACAACACCCTTTTGGAGTTGTTCTTTCACCTTTCACCCCTGCAGATTCTGACAACAGATGCAAATCTTGTTTTTATTTTCCACATGGTCCAAGGTTCGTGGAGGATTTTCGGCCTCCCTGGAAGAGGTCCAAATTATAACGTTCCGCCATCACGATCGGTTTCGTCGTGTAATGTTCTGTTAACAAGGCTGGATCACAAGAAGGATGACAGGCTGAGTCAACCCCACCTGGAATTAATTCAACAGCCAAGGGATTTGAAACTCAGGGCCCAGGATCCCAAGCCCACTACTCTCGCCGAGCCAACACCAGGCACAAATATAGTATCGACTGATCGAATACCCCGGAACTTTTTGTGTTTCTTGGTCTGTTTTGGTTTGTCATGTGATTGACTGGTGTACCACAGCATACCTTCCTTTACCACACTGTACTTACAGTACCAGACGGTGCAGGATGACCCGAGGACTCTCCGGTGAAATCACAAAGGAACCCCGGGATTCACGAGCGGCTCCGATGGAGGAACGCGCGTCGGTCCGGGAGATTCTCCCTAGACCGCGGGTCCATGGTCGGTTCACCCGAGACAAGGAGTCCGGACCCGGTACGTGACGTTCGCTCCGATTGTTTATGTTTCAGATCTGTTGTGAAAGGGAAGATCGAGTCGGAGTTTATCGATGTTCGTTCCTTCGATACGAAGGTTTGAATCACAAACTCATTCTTCATGTTATGGTTTTATTGTTTATAAGTAACAATAAATAATAATAACTCCACAAGTGAATGTAACAACAGTATACCCGGTACTGTTATTCCCCCAATGTACAAATCACCATCAAGTTTGGTAATGAATCAGAACAAGTGTTCAGTGTGTTCTGAGGTTTTTCGTCATTTTTCAACCTTGAATGAACATAAACGAGTTCACACTGGGGACAAACCGTACAAGTGTTCTGTGTTCTGCAGTGTTTCATCGGTTGTCACACTTAAATAACCACAAACTAACTCACACAACACTCTAGACCAAAGATAAAAGTGTGTCGCCTGTTCTCCAACCAACAGCGACTCGGCACCAGCAAATGGGAGAAGATTAAATAACAAAGCTGGAGCTTAGACGAGAAGGAAATCATCCTCCACTGAAAAGTCTTACTATTGGTAAGGAGAACAGGTGTAAATTACAGATAATACAAGGAAAACGAAACATAAACAAGACAGCCCCAATGATTTAAAAAAATAACAAAGGGAAATTACAAAAAAAATATCTGCAGATAAGTGTGACAAATGGGAGAATGACAAAAGAGCAGGAATTAAAAAAGAGCTCAACAAGAAGATCGACAAGGAAGGCTCTTTGTAACGGCGAAGAAGAGATCAAATTAATTGGATGGAGAACGAGTCATCAATGCTGAGCCAAGGACACCACTAATACTTAAAAATGGGGATTGAGCCAATCGGACAAATTCAGGTTTGTGGGTTGAAAACAGGAAGTACCAGTAACCTCCTTTCAGGTATAAAATACTCATGTCAGAACAGCTGCACAGAAAAATGACAGCACTGAGAGTAATCCACCTTTACATCCATGAACATTTCAATCCCTGCCCCAAATAAATCATGGAAACACAAACCACATCCGATCTTGAATGAACTATAATGCTCAATTGAGAAGATATCCCATCCAAGTGTGGATTTTGCAAACAAAGCATTTGTTCTGAAACATGGTTCTCAAACACGAAAGGAAAAAATCGGCATTGTTGTGTATTCCCTTTCGAGTTTCAGTTTCCATGACTTTGTTACTAAATGAAAAGAAATCAGGTAAATACCAAATACCAGGATCTGAAAATGGAGGTCAAGAGGAGCGAAACTGAAGAAACTGAAATTATACCGGTGATAGTCGGAGCTACAGGAATGATAAGAAAACTTCACTGACTCCTTAAAAATCGTTCAGGGAATGAATACGACGACAAACGAACGACAGTTGAAAGTTCAGTGACGATCCTAAAAAGAACCCTCGAACGAAACTTGGAAACAAGAAAACTCACAACTTGCTCGATCAAACATGACTCCCTTCCCAAATATGGAGGGAAACACACACACACACATACACACACACACACACACGCACGCACACACGCACACACACACACACACACACACACATACACACACACATTTATACATAAACTCAAATACACACACACACACACGACACACACACACACACCACACACCACACGCACGCACACACGCAACACACACAGCACACACACATACACAACACACATTTATACATAAACTCAAATACCACACACACACACACCACCACAACACTGAAACAACACATACATAAACTCAAATACACACACACACACACACACGTTAAAAAACAACAACAAACTAAAACAAGCCGGTAGGCGGACATGCGCTCGCTCTAGTGGAAAGCTGCCGACGCGATCTAGCCGATATTCATGGCATGCTATCAATCAATTTATGCACAATCAATTGTTATGATTATCCACAGCCCTACTAGTTTGCGCCCAGGAACCGCCTTGTGAAATTTCAGCATGTTTGCCCAAAGAGACTACTAACAAAAAAAAAAAATGCCTAGCCCTGGTATTCCATTATCTATCGCTAAGGATTTTTTTTATATGATGCCCGTAAGAGTGTGAGACAATTCTCCTTGGCACAAAAAAACCGGTCCCTCGGAGGTCCAGTTTCGGAGGTATTTGATTTTTTTGTAGTCCATAATAAGGTACGATGTACGATAAAGTATTTTAGCTGTTGCTAAGAACGGGGTGTGCATTAGCAACATTCATTTTGTGTACATTGCCAGCCACATTTACCCATTTTCACCCAAGTTCATCAAAATCAGACTCTTTCCTTCAGAGATATTCGCATTAACCGTTTCTGAAATGTTCACATGTACTCGCCCAAACCTATCTCCTCCTAACAAATATTTTTTGTTAGGCTGCAAATTGGCATGAAGGGGACAAGATAGTTGCGCACAGAACTCTTAAGCTCCTATTTTTCTATTATTTATTTTTGATTTTTTTGCGATTTCTTGACCACTTTTAAGGGCGTATCTATGTTGTTGCTCGGGGCCTGGGGTCCATATTCGAAGACACGACCCCAGAAATATGGTCCTACCTACGCAAATCATTGGATCGGTTGAGTGTTTAAGCCCGAGGCTTGACCAAGTTTCGGCGGACAGACAGACAGATGGAAAATGTCCAGAATAAGGGTTTTGCTCCCCAAGAGCAGCCACAAATACACACACACACTCAAACCAATCACACACAGTCAATTAATTCTGTATTTATTAAAGTGTAAACATGAACTGGATTCTATTTTTGTTTCTCAAACTTGGGATATCTTTAATTGGTTCACGAAAAAATATTTTCACGAAAAAAAATTATGACCATATATTCGTTTATTGTTGTGTGTGTCTGTCTTGTTGTGTTGTGTGTCTGGTTTAGTCGATCACAGTCGCGAAAAAATTTTTTTTTTCAAAAAAAATGTTTTTTTGAGATTTGTTCTACCTTATTATCAGTATTCCGTGCGATATTGTTTGTCTGTGTCTTGTTGGTAGTCGATCCAGTCGAAAGAATGTGTTTTTTTTTAATTTTTTTGAATAACTGTCTTCTACCCTATTATCAGTTTTTCCGTCGATATGTTGGGTAGTCGATCTCGTCGAAAAAAAAATATTTTAAAAATTTTTTTGAATATTTTTCTACCCTTATTATCAGTATTTTCGTCGATATGTTTGTGGTAGTCGATGCAGTCGACAAAAATTTTTTTTATTTTTATTTTTTGAAATTTGTTCTACCTTATCAGTTTTCCGTCGATATGTTTGTCTGTCCTGTCTGTCCCTCTGTTCGCGGTCAGTGCTTCCGTTAATAAATATGGCGATTTCGATGAAAACTTGTTGGTAGGTTCATACCATGACCTAGGTTGTTGTGAAAATTGAAACCTGTTGCTGTAATGACACCACGTTGCCTAGCAACGGACTTTGAAATTTTTGAAAAATCATAAAAAATTTATTTTTTTCCGAAAATCAAATCGGCCACGAGCGACTTGTGGGTCGCGGTATTTGACGCGAGTCGCGGTATACATTCAGCATTTGTCAAAAATTGTCGCGCGGATCCTATATGAAAACTGCTCGGAAGATAGACTTTGGAATGAACCCTGTCGAATAACAAAAAAAAACGAAGTTCTTTATCTCAGAGCTTATGAGTCAGATATACATGAAACTGTATGGTATGTTCATGTATGTCCTAGTTATGTGTGTAAAGAACCTGGCAATGGACCCCTACGTTGGCTGAACGGCCCGAAAAAACCTCTAAATGTGGGGGTATTTTATGAAAAACAATCTTGCCAAGCATTAATCCTTGAACTAGAAATCATGAATTTTCTTGTGCTTAATCCTCAGGTCATTCCCACATCGATACGGCACGTCAGGTTCTATTGGTAAGTCGACTACCCATGTCTGCCTACCGCTTTGTCTGTCTGTCTGTTCTTGTCCTGAGCATAGCTCCGTGGGTTTGAATCTCGATCCTGATAAATATTTTGGTGGGAGGTTTATGTCATGATCTAGTTGTGTTTTCCTGAGAATAGGGCGTGGTGCGGCCCATTTATGGCGGAGCCACGCCCCAAAAAACGTGTTTTTAGGGGGTAGCTGATTCCAATTTGCATTTCTCCTAGGGGTTTGTCGAATCTGAACAGGGGTTTCAGTATTTTGGTTAGCCCAATGGCACCTGCATAGCCCCACGGAGCTCGATTTTTCATTTCGTCTCCAATGGTAAAGATCACGAACTTTAGAAAAAATTGGGCGAATTTTGACATAAAAAATTATCTTCTCCGAGGGGTTTGTGAAATCTGCTTGGGGTTTCGGTATTTCGTTAGTCCAATGGCACCCTGCATAGCCCATGGAGCTCGATTTTTCTTTTTCGTCCAAGGGTCAAAAGGTCCACGAACTTAGAAATTGCGAATTGGTGTTTTAGGGGGTGCCAATTTCAATTTGCATCTTCTCTAGCCTAGGGGGTTTGTCGAATCTGGCAGAGAATTTCTTTTCTTGGTTAGCCCAATGGCTTCCTGCAAAGCCCACGGAGCTCGATTTTTTCATTTCCTCCTCAAGGTCAAGGTCACAAGCGTCACGGAACTTAGAAAATTGCGAATTTTGACATAAAAATCCATCTTCTCGAGGGTTTTTGTCGAATCTGGCAGTGGTTTCGGTATTGGTTATCCAATCGCACCTGCATAGCCCACGGAGCTCGAGTTTTCATTTTCCCAAGGTTCAAGTTCAACAAGTCACGAACTTGGAAAAATTTCCAATTGTGTTTTTAGGCGTAGCCGATTTCAATTTGCATCTTCTCCTCGGGTTTTGTCGAATCTGGCAGGGTTTCAGTATTTGGTTTTAAGCCCAATGGCTCCTGCATAGCCCCACGGAGCTCGATTTTTCATTTTGCGGGGTCCCAGGTCAAGTTCCACAAGGTCACGAACTTGGAAAATTTCGAATTTTGACATTAAAAACCCATACGACGCCCCAAACTTTTGAAGAGTAAGATGACAATATTTTTTATGCATAATCTGAAATCATCCCCAACCTAAAGTCTTAAACCATTTTTCTAATCTCGAACACTTGCCCGTGGACGCCCCTTCAAGTTGTTTTTACGCTGATTTCATCAAAGATGGATAATCCCGAGCGAGTGCGAAATGCCATACCAGCCTATATGACTTAATTGTTCCTGGAATGTTCAGAGGAAGTTTTGCACGAAAAGCTCATAATCCGTTGACCTTTGACCTTAAAGGTTCACAAAGGTCAAATTTTCAAAGTTGTGGTCATCGGAACCGGGTTTTCGACCTTCTTCGACGAACAACTCCAATAAGCGATGCACGTATCCTGTTTCCTTATTTTAATGTCCACACATTTTTTGTGACCTTAAAGGTTATGCAAAGTCAAATTTTTAGTTGTGAAGGAAACCGGGGTTTTCGACATTTGCAGCTAATAACCTTCACCGTATCACATCATGTGATCATTTTTATAACTTGGTCAAAAATTATCACATTGTCCATCCTTATTCTGAAAACAATCTACATCGTCAAATACCGCTCGTTGACCATCGTCGTCTTCAGACTTGTCCATAACTGTATTGTATTCCTCTTGTAGGAAGTTCTTCACATCACCTGTCAGGGATTCTTTTTCGTCCTATTGATCAGGTGTTTCAGGTATTAACCAATTATTGTTTGTTTTTCCCAATCGTTTCAGCCTGATCTTGATACTTTCCTAGTTTAATAAGTAAGTTGGTAATTAATCTGATTGCGAGTTATTTATGGACGAGTTAAAATTATAATTGTATCAAAGTCCAACGACCCTTTTCCTTGTAAGATGAGATTCAGTTTTCTTACTTTAACTTGGGACCCTTCATTACCAAACATATTACAACGAATCTTACCAACGGGTTCTTGTGAGACCGACTTCAATATCACTCAATTTCACTAAATCTGCCTGAAAGTTTCACAGAAGTTTGCGTGAACAAATTCGAGGCTCATATGAGAGTGAACACAAAAGAACGTGCAACAAGGGAGCAGGAGACAATAGCGGTGGAGAGGGAAGACAAAAACAGTGGGGAAGAGGGGACATGAGGAGATCTGTGGAAGGAAGAATATATTGGGGGGGCGACACGGAAAAACAAATGGACACACATGGACTCTCAGTAGGGAAACAGGGAATTTGAAGGTGGTTTGGGGTGATTAACGGGGAAGAAAAGAATCGTGATTTTGGGATGGAGGAAGATTTCAGACGATGGTGGTGAACAGCTGTTTTAAAAACACCTGGTAGGGGAAGAGTGGGATTTAATAGAGTATAAGTGTGGAAATGTCACACAGGCCACGATGGGCCAGCTTGCCATTAATCATGTTTCATTTTTTTGCACATATCAGCACAACATCGATTTAACACGGGGGAAGTGGTTGGTTTTTTTATATGATGCTGTAAGAGTGTAAGACATTCTCCTTGGGCACAAAAAAACCGGTCCCTCGGAGGTCCAGTTTTGGAGGAATTGATTTTTTTGTACAGTCCACAATAAGTGTACGATGTACGATAAAGTATTTTAGCTGTTGCT
>JAXMNL010000125.1:36642-48641 GCA_035128595.1 Eptatretus atami | reverse complement strand
ACACAGTTGATGAATTCACTTTGCCTGTAGAGGTCACAGCGAATACAGTTTTGCTAATGTGTGTACCTCTGGAGTCGAGACCATCCTGTCAGCCCCCTATTGTACTGTAAGATCTTCATCCTCAAGCCGTTACTTTTCACACAGCTGAAGGGGATCGTTGTGTAAATTTTGAATACAACATCAAGTTTCATTCATTTATTGTTATCTATCTATCTTCGCAATTCTGTGTGTGTGTGTATGTGTGTGGTGTGTGTGTCTGTGTGTGTGTGTGTGTGTGGAGAAAACATGTGTCTGTGTGTGTTTAGTGTGTTTTTGGTTTGTGTTTTTGGTGGTTTTGTTGTTGCATGTCGTGTTGGTTGTCTGTGGTGTGTGTGTGTGTTGTGTGTGTGTGATGAATGTGTGACCGCGTGTTTCTCTGGCAACGCTGTCCGATTAATTGAAACTATGCCAGGTATGTGCTGGGACCTGAGATGTGCCTTTCAGGTTGATGTATTAAATGGAAGTGTTCCAAGTTATGGCTATTTATTATCAACAAGATGCAAGATCACTGTTGTTTGCTAGTGGGCCGATGAGCGTGGAGGAGGAGTAGCTTCTGCCAGTGTTCCCATTCGGTCTACAACGTCGGGTTCCGGTAAGGTGATGATTCGTGTTTTCTTGAATTCTCTCGATTTCTTATGCGCTTTGTATAGATACACAATGCCTGCACATTGATCGTTCATCTATTAGACGGTGCTTAATTTCAGGTTATCGTTTCGTTGGGTATGCTCGATACCAGGAATGTATAATTTTTTTTCTCTTTTCTCTCTTTTGTTTTTCCTTGCACGAATTGGAGGAAAGGTTTAAAATACCTTGGCAGTATATAATTTGGGTATTAAACTAAAGTTCGCTGAATATCGTATGGGAATTAATATGGCGGAACTCGCTGGCCACGCACGTATCGGGGCACAATTACCTGCGAGAGCGAACGAAACGCTGTGGTGTTGTTGTTTCGTTGCTCGGCGTGTTTGAATATTTTTTTTAATTTTTTTATTTTTTTTACGCGGCACGTACTAGTTTTTTAATTATGTGAGTCATGTCATTTAACATTCCGTTTTGTATCAAATTGTGGATGTACGACGATGCGCCCACCTATCCATGTATACTTTATCAGGTAAAATCAAAAGGACCTCCTCACAAGGTTTCGTTTGGTTGATGTTGCAATGAGGTGGCGGACTGTTGTTGGTCCGCCCTGCGGCACCAATTTCTACCGCGTCCCTTCTTTTTTCCCCACCGATACAACCACGGGCTTTTGCGCGACGTCCTCCGTGTCGAGGTTTCGTTGCTCCCCCCGAGCGCTTCCACGTGTGACGTGTTCTTCTGTCCGGTATCCGATGGACATCTGCTACATTAGAGCAAGAATGAAGATCTTGCTGAGTCAGAAAGTCTTCAGAGGAAACACAACACGATGGAAAGAAGTGGGAGACGAGATATGGTTGAACATATGGAGGAAGAAAGGATGGCGAGCGAAGAGGAAGAGAAGCTTTCCGCCAACACAAATAATGGATATTTTGACCTTTTACCTTTCGAGGTGAGTATGTGAACCCCTCCTCGTCATCTTTTCTTCTTCTTTTAAAACTTGGTTTTTCAGATCACATCATCTCATTGTTTGGCTTCAGAATGGTTTCAGACGATGGCGTCAACAATGAAATGGCTGTGTCCAAGTCTGTTTGATTGTTTGGAAGCCTTGATGGCTTCCTCTTTGGTACGGGGTTTTATCCAGGTTTATCATGTGACGGACATCCTTGACTATGTGGGACATGACTAGTTGGTCAGTTATGCACTGAAATTATAATCGATGTTTTTTTTGCTGCCTTACTTCCACGACAGATTATCGAAATTATTTTATCTCACCTGACACTCCTAGCTGTGCTGCCTCGCTCAATGCAGCCGTACCTCTGCGCACTGCTGCTACACCTTCCATGTAAAACACTGGACCTCAAGCCTTTCTGGCCATCTCTCTGCGAGGAGGACCTTCTACTTTGAAGCCTCGTCTCACCCTGCACGCTCGCTCGTTCTCCATACGGAAACGATGGAAGATTCAGTCCTACGGTCCTTAAAAGTGAGTAATGAATGCAAAGTTAGTAATCGAGGCCTGGGTTGAGGTCTGGAAGAGAACCGGTATACTGTCGCGATTTGGCTAGCTTTGGGGCAGTTGATGATGAATTCAGTTTCCTCTGCTGTCGTCGGGCGGTGCTTCTTCCGCGTCTCGAGGCGATGCACGCTTAAGCGCGTATAACTGTATAGCTGGCGACCAAATAAGGGTTCCCCCACGTTACCAATTTGTACTAGTGTATTAGACTGAGGATTATACTAATTTGGACTTGGACGCACTCCTAATTCACGAGAGTTTGCTGTGCCAGGGGTTGTGGACGGCCCATTCAAGAAGAAGTAGTCAGTTATCTCATAGGTGGTTTCCCATGTCTACCGAAGGTCAGGCCCGGAATTTCCTGGGTGCTAGCGAATCGCGGACGACATTGTCCTGCTCTCGCTGTATACTGGGGATTGTTACTATGCTAGCCTAGATGTTTTCAGACTCATTAGTTTGATACCAATTAAGTGATTCCCCATGAGTGAGGCCCTAATCTTCTTGTGTCCTCTTTTGTTCGAGATGGCAGCTGTACCATGTACATGCAGCAGATCGGCATTAAGACGATAGTGGTAGGGGTCTCTGTACATCGACTGGTCAGGGTGATATTGCGACAACTTGTATTTTATGCATTATGATATACTTTTGTTGAGCAATGTCTCATTTATCATATATTGTGTACCTAGAATTCCTTTTTCACCGGGATATTGTCACACGACAAGACCAGTCCATATTATCCCGATCTGCATTTTTCGAGCTTGTCTTTACAGGAGGGCGTCGAGGGTGAATATGAATAGTTCGATAGACTCAGAGACAACGCTATAATGTGGAGATGTGTACCCGTCCTATGTGTTTTACTTTGACGGTGTCTCATATGTGTGAGCTACCGAATGAGTCGGAGGCAGTTCCTTTCTCCTAACTTCGCTAATTTAATCTTTTTATACCTTTGATTCTTATGACAATCGTGATTCCAAAAGTTCCTACTCCTTATCTTCTCAGTGTTAAGGTATTCGCGTGATCAAGTTTTTCAATTCTCCTTTCGCGGGTTTGTTTTTCTCCCTGACGTGCTTCCCTGGCCTGTGATCTACCTCCATTATTCACACCCGATGGCGTGCACTGCATCGGGCCGGAGATGCGGGAGTCGCTGTAGCTGAGGCTCATCCAGTCGTAGCTTTGAACTGGGTTAGGGCGTGGATGAAGTGACTTGATGGTGAGCTACGAAAATAATCGCAGGAATACATTCGCCATTAAATGGGACGGGATAAACTTAAAACAACCTTTTGACAACTTGACTGGTTACTTGGCTTTGTTGAAAAGGTGCCAGATTGTAACATATGACGTGGGATGTAAACTACACACCCGTGGCTAATGATTCGGAAGAGCACTGGTAGAATTTGTAATGCACGGATTTGAAGGTGGTGGCAGTAAGGGCACTAAATTTATTAAACTAATAAAACGCATATACTGCAATGGCCAACCGATCCCCTGCTCAGTGGGAAACATGAGCCTCTCTTTTGATGGGTCAAACTTATTAAGTTAATGTAAATTTATTCTGTTAAGCGAATTTACCTGGACTTTGTGAACTAGTTTTTTGTATCGGGATGGGAAGACTAGAGGAAATGATTATGAGAAAGTGAGACGTACCTTCAACCAGGCCGCCGTTATAACTTTGATTCATTATACTTTTAAGCTTCGACTGTTTCATGTTTCGGTATGAGAGACGGAGAGTGCATCGGTTGGCAGAGTTCAGCTAGAGGTCTCTCGAGCTGGTCGAAAGTTGGGTCCATGTTTCTGGAAGGTATGTAGAGAGTTCGCAGGTCGGCGATGGCGGGCACAGTGAGTGTCCAGGTTGAGTAAATTTCCATTATCTTGAAGTAGGAAAAACATCCGTTTAATTGTCAGTGTAACCCTGCCTGCACTTCCTTTCACTGAGTTCAGTTGTCCTAAATTACCTGGTACCAGAGGAGCATAAGCTTCCAAACAAAACAGACTTGGACAGCTGTTCATTGCTCGTCTGAACATTGAAGTCAACATTGAGTGATTGATTGAAACAGTTTTAAAAGAAGAAAAGTGCGGGTCACATATACTGAAAGTTAAGGTCGATATCTATTTGTGAAGGGGGGTTCTCTCCTTCTTGCCTCTTTCTCTCATGATGTTTCAAAATCTGGTTTTACTTTTTCCTTGTTGTTTTTGATTTTGAGCGCGTTTTTCTTGCTTCATGTTGCATGATTCCACTATACATCACGGCCATTTCCAGGATGCGCAGGGCTTACTCGCCGGGGAGTTCTCGAAAACCGGGTTGTGGTGGAACGTATGTTTGTCGTTCTGGGTGGAGTTGTGTGCAGTGGCGACTCATGGTCCAGCCTGATGTACAAGCCAGTAAACAGGGGTGGCTTGATTATTTGAAGTTAGATGTTGTTTGATGGTTTGTCGTCTTCTCCAATGTAAACGTAGTGTGTAAATGACTATCTTTATTAGAATTAACATAAATGATGAAATTGATGTGTATTCAAATTTTAACATTACGATGCTCTTGGCGTGGATGTTGGTTGGGTGAATTTACAGTACGTAGTGGGCTGCGGATTGGGTGTAGACTCAAGATAGCCATACTTCAAGCCGTCTCCTGGTTTATCCCCGACAGTTACATTGTCTCTTGTTTACGGATCTTTATCTGTGTTGTCGCTCGGTGGTTTATATGTCCTGTGTTCTTTCTTGATGGAGGACTACCACCATGTCGTCATTCTGCTAACCGCATGGCACTGCATCAGTGCACCGCACCCTCAGCCATGACGTACCTCGAGCCCTATATACGGACAAAGAAGAATAAAGTGGCATTCTGGTAGGATTACTTTTTACATCTCCATTACTTCCATACGCGTTGATGTGCAACAACACCCATCCAAACCACTCCCTTCAGGAATGAATCCACACACTCTTCATTGTCTATTGAAATGCGTGCACAACCATTTTTCTCGCACGACAGGTCGTTGTTGTTGTTCGATCGTCGCTGTTTTTTTTTTTTATTGATTTTCAACTGTGCCTGATTGCGTGCTGTTCAATATCTTTCTCATTTCATCAGAGGTATGAAGGCTGAGTCAACTCACTGTTTATTTACTGAGTCTTCAGCTACCATTTAACATTTAAGCCATAAATTCTGTGGTGAAATTTCCATGGATTCTGGGAAAGTATTCTATTCTTCGGTTGTCAACCTTGTCTTCAAATGGATTCAGTCACACATAATTGTTCGTTCTTATGGTATGTCTGTCTTTACACTATGAGGTGTTTCATATGGTATCTTTGGTTTTATGGTTATTGTTAGGTGGATGTCTTTATTGTGTTTCAATGCGTAGTGAGAATGTAAGAGATTTTAAAATATTTAGTGACAGATATTATGTGTTTTTTTAGTTTATGTCTTTAGAGTTTGAGTTTGGTTGCACTATGTGGGGCAGGTTGCTGGTATATGTTGCTGGTGTTTTTTTTTTGTTGTTTTGGTGTTGTGTGGTGGCAGAATTGGTGTCCTGTTCAGAGGATGCGGGGGATGGGGGGCACTATTCGTTGTTTCGAGAAAGTCATACTTCTAACCTATTTATGGATGGTGAACTCTCAGCGGTTATCAATTCATATCTCGATTGGTTTGATGGAGTAGAACATGAGTTGGAGATCCAGGTTATCTATAACTTTGGGTGCAACATGCTCGTGGATGGGTATTGTATGGGCGCCCTCTCTTCTCGCAGGAAGAATCTTGCGGGGGGTGTAATGTTTTTTCGTGCTTATTTGTTTGCTACCTTGCTTTTAAGGGAATGTTCTGCAACCAACATGCCAGAAAATGCATCCCCTACAGAACACAGAACCCTTCATGTTGTGTATCGAGCACTAAGTTGTAATTTTCATTTTGCACACAGTTGTACCCTGTCTCGCGTGGAGGCCTTTCACGTTTCCTTTGTCATAGTTACTTGTGGCTTTACAGGGAGCAGTCTTTCTTTTCTCTTCAGGCGTTGTTCCCATGTCTTCACCAGTGTCGTGTTACCCGCGTCCTGCAGGTGTGAATGGTGCGGTTCTTGACAGATGTGTCCTCTAGACCACTGACCGAACACATTTTTCACCTTGTTCTCCTCCATACATCAGTGAGCCCGGCACCGGACCGTACACATCAGGTCTGCGCCGTTGTGGTTTTGTTGACTGCGTCCTCTTCCATCCTTTCTATGCCTCTAGCTCGTGGGAGGTTTGAGACTCACAGAAATGGGTAACTGTACCGCATCCAACACGCAACTCCATCCACACTGCATGTATTGTCTAGCTCTGCTGGCAGGACGGTAGGGTTTCCGTAATCCACTAAGGTTATCGTATCAGAGTTGCTGTTTCCTTAATTCCTGTGGCCACACTGCGGCACAAATGTTCTTGTACCCGGCGTGCACTGTTGCTCTGCCCGGCATCTGCTAAACCTGCCATTTCTCTCCAATGATTATACATTTGGATATGATAGCACCGTGCATGCTCCTGAACGACTTCACTCGATATTGACAAGTTCGTTACCGACCATTTCGGATATTCTGGTGTGGTCTTTCACTTCAATTCAGCATTTGTTTGTTACTGCACATCTTATGGATCAGTATCTCTCTTTGTGAGGAGCGTCTCCTCCTTCATTTCGAGAGGGCTTATCGATCCATCGCAGAGACGCCATTGCGAGCGTAGTTTACCTCACCAATAGTTCGAAAATTTTTCAATGCTGAAGGAACCTTTCAATCGTGTGTCGAAGAGATTAAGTTCAGAAAAATCTCCCTTTGATTCTCCTAGGGGGGGGTTTTGGGTGGTCCCAATACTCGTCCGCCCAAATCCTCATTTGTTGGAACGGTCCCGCTTTCTTTCAACTCATTCGGACGGCTTATGCACTGCTGTGTGGTGTGTTTGTGGAGGGGGGTGAGCCCTTCTGGGCTAGAAAGCATAAAAGGCGATGGACGGTGGCAATGAGAGACATGCTGGAGCCCCCCCCCGCGTCACAGAGTCCGAAGGGCATGAGGTCTAGTCTTTTGGTTTCGCCCAAGTGAGTTTGACATATGGAGACAGTAAGACCATGTCGGTAAGGTATGTGAGCGAGTGAAATAGTATGGGACATATCTGCTCAAGATTAACCCGCTAGAATCCTGCACAGCGACCAAGATAAAAAGGGATACACCAACAATCAAAAAATCGCACATGGGCGATCCTGGTTCGGAAGACCAGCTATCAATAACCAGCGCAAAAGGATAATACACTTTCGAAAAAAATTTCAAAAGAGAAATGGTCATCCGGAATATCCATATACTGTATGATGTCATGATGCTACATGCACGAATGGACGCGTTTGACCAAACTCACTCCATATTAATGTGGCTAGATGTCCAGGCTGAGCAGATGACAAGTTGTTCTTGAGTTGTATCTACACCACACGCTATATGGTCAATCGCATGGTCGGAGGCGTCCAGATGGGTTATATCTTTTGAGCACCACTGAGGACTACATATGGTGTTAGACCACGGGTTATCTTTCACGGCATTGGTTATCTACCTCGATTGAATATTCCCATCTCGGTTTCATTTTGTCCCTTAGTACATCAAATGTCTTATAACAGAATTCATCATTATCCGGAATTGGCTATTGAAATCCGTTCTTAATGTAGACCAGTCCTGAGGGATTCTTATCCCAAGTATTTGTATTTTTTTGGATTTGACTAAGCTTCCGCATTTTTAGATCTATTACCAAAACCAAAAGTCTCAACTTGCATTCCACGGTACAAAGCATTACGCAGATCATTGGCTAACTATCAACAAAAAGCCTTTCTTAGCCTACTGTCAGACTTTTAGTTCAATTTTGCAGTGTGGATATGGCCCTGTGATTTGCGAACGACTTTGCGAGCCAATGTCATGAGTTACGCGATATCTGTTCCCCCAATTGGAACTGATTCGCTGATGCACGACACCATCACCACTCTCTCCGAGGCATCGGGGCACATGAGGGAAAAGGGAGAACTAGTCTTCGTGTTCATTGAAAACGTCCTGCTTTTTATATTAATAAATTTAAATCTCGGTATTTATTCTTGTCTGCAGTGTGTGCTACTTGCGTAGTTTTACCATTAGGATTAATCTCGTGTAGTCTGTACAAATCTTGTGAACTGAACTTTAACGTCTCTATATATATATCTCCGGTGCCGGCGTGAGTAAGTCACGTAGGGAATATGTTAGTGGACGTCAGGTTTATGGAATGTTCCATACTGGGTAGTTCGGATTGTGTGTATTGAAGACATGCTCGAATTGAGGGCCGCTCGTGAAAGGAATCTTAGGTCTTCGAGTCTGTGCATGTCACGCCGTTGGTTTCTGCTGGTCGGTTGAGCAGGATAAGTTAAGCAGGCTCAATGATGTTACTTAGTTCGGTTTTTGAATATCTACTTCCTCTTCGTTGCCACGTTAAAGACCGGCAATCAGGTTGCGTGAGGGTATTGTGTCATTATATTATATTTATAAATAGTATCTCAAACAGATTGTTACTTAGTACTAGTCTAGACTTCTAATGGATAGCTAAAATCATTGAAGACAGGTGATGAAATCGCTCGCAAGAGTCTTGTTTTATGTGATGTTGGGTGTTTCAATCTTTTTCGTGCGTTATGATGTCAGATATGCACAAGCAAGGTCAGATTGAGTGCTATATATCACGTCTCAATATGTGTGTCACTTGATATTAGATGATTCTGAAAAGTATGTAGGCAAAGTGAGTTCAATCTGTTTGTCTGATTCACAGAAGGAAGTATAGGATATAACAGCTCCATTTCTCAGATTTTCTGAATTTTAAGTTAAGATAGTCGTTATTAGTCAATATGCACCTACTCTAAGTCCAAGAGCTGCAAGCTTCCTTGGTAATTTCGGCTGTTGATATTTCGATAACCCATAAGTCATCAGGTTAGATTTATCGGATCCGTTTATGTTTACGTTAGCCAACGTTATTGAAATGCTATCGTACTTACATTTTCGGCTGGTCTTGTCCAGTTCAGCGTTTTTCTTTTGCTGTAGTTATTTGTGAAGAACAAATATGAAATCGCACACAACTTTAATTGACTGATTACTGATTTCAATAATCTTGACATCTCAAGCTTCCCTAATATCGCCATTTTTCACCAAGCGCCCTTCCAACATACTGTCAGTTCTTCGCTTCACTTAACGGCACGTGTCCATTGTGCTTTTTGGAGCGAGGTTTGGTCCGTGATGATTGAGCCGGGTTTTGCACTCCTGTCCTTGATGATGAAAGGACGGAGTGCAGCAGCAACCCGTTTTAAAATTTCGTTCCGCAGAGGCTCCCAAACCCCCATTGATTGTGGGGAGTGCATAGATGGTGTAAGTGTTGAAAAGGGTGGGAGAGTCGTGGCCTCGCAGGCCAATGACGTGCGTGCCTCTGCAGGGGGAAGCGTGGAATGGGGGTTTCCTCCAAAGGTGCGCATTCACCATTTCGTATAAACCGGTACGTTCCGTCTCTTTAATTTGTCCATTGGTGAAATGGGACGCAGGATTCGGTTACAAGAGAGTTACCTAATTGTGCGCCATAAGGTGCGGCAGCACTTGCGCATATCTGTTAACTCCAGAGTCGGTAAGGTGTGGAGGTTTGGGGATGGTGAGAGTTGCTTGTTCCGGTTTCAAATATGCAGTGAATGAAAAGGCCGAGCTTCCGACCTCGGCTGGCAGGGACGTCATAGGGACCCCGAAGTCAACTATCTCGGTCTTTTCCTTCCTTTGTTTACTGCGTTTCGCCGCTTGACAGAGGAAGTAGGGTTGGCAGGTTATTTCGCAGTGTGTATCCTGGTCTTGTGGGGTCCGGGTATAGCTTATTTTGTTGGTCTGCGAGCCGAGGTGGATGAAAGCGATGTACTAGTGGCACGGGGTAGGTTTGGCGCTGAGGCCTCCATGTTCTGCAGTGCTTGCACTGGTTTGTTCTACCCTCAGACCAAGTTTCGTGTTCCTATCTATCGAGTCTCGGCAACGCTATTTACCGTCGCAGAGTGAGACTGTTGCATTAAAAGTTTCCGTGTTGATTTCTTTTTCGGGGTTTTTGCTACGATATCCCATGTCTTAATTGATCTTGTGTGTTGATCAATCTTAAACATTGCTCGGCGCCGTTTTAGGTAAGTATAATAAATAGTGGTTCGGTAAAGTTTTTTGCGTCTGGGTTAGCCTTTAATTCGGTTCAAGAGATCTTGTCTCCTCCTTTTCCTTATCGCTTTTTTGCTGTGTGTTTTCTCCTTTTTAGAAGCGTATAGTTTGAGTTCTTGTTCTGATGTGCTTTACATTTGGTCTATTATTTGCTCCTTCCGTGTAGAATACACTGTTCCTTGTGACTAGTGCTCCGTTTTTGTCTTTCCCTTTTCCTCTCCACATGTATCTCTTAATCTCTGGCTCTCCCATTTATACAATCCAATCTTTCTGCTTACTGTGAGCTAACTATCACCCATCCACCTCCTACCTTATATAGATATGGTACACTACTCTTGAACGTCTAAGTATGATCGCATTAGCTCCGCTCGGTATCTGTTAGTACGGAACGCGCCGCTTAACGCTGTTTGTAGTCCGAGTCGACCCCTTGATTGCAACGGATCATACTCCGCTGGTACGCTTATTCCGCTCCATATATTATCCTGGTAATCGACCATCTACCTCCGGATCCCCATATATTATCGCCTGCGCTCTTTGAATGCCGACTAGGAGTTGTGCTTTATTTTAAATCCCTAACTGCACTTGGCCTCTAGTCCCTGCTGAGTCTACGAGGGTCGACCTGATCTGATCCTGCTTCTTTCTTCTCGCGAGCATTCATTCGGTCTGCCTTCCCATTCTTTTTCGAGTTCCGGTTGTCTACCTAAGGTGTTGTCCAACCCATGTCAGCTTTGCACTCATTCCACTTTTCGATACGCCTCGTCGAATTTTTCGTAACCTATAAGTTAGTTCTCGGCGTGACAACACAAATTTCTCAACTACCACTCTCCGCCCATAGCTTAGTCACTCGAAACCTCTCGGATTCAGGTTGGGATGCGACTCCGATTCCCTCCCAAATTCGATCATTTAAATTATCATTACTGTGAAATAAGATTGATTTTCAAACGATGCGAACGGGACGGAATGTCCATGCTCCCTCGTAAACATTTCTACTGTGTAGAAAATGTGAGATAATTGGACACCAAAGAAGAAGAATAACTCTGTTCAATTTGTGTGGCGGGAGAAGTCACATCCTATCCTCTCGACAGCTTTTCTCGGATATAACGCGTAGCTGTGGCAAACCTAAGGTCGAGCCGCCGCCTGAATTTTGAATTCTCTGGCCTCAATGGGGTAGCTGGGCTTACTTTCTATGCGAGCCGGAGGTGGTAAAAGTAGAGATTGGCCATTACCCCCAACGATCGAATGTTTCAGAACCCTCTCACTTCAATATGTCTCAGAATATACTTGGCTGTGCTCATTGCAATCTGGCCCGTTCCACCCTTCCTCCACACATTTTGTAGCCACTGAATCCTCGTCTGCACCTTGCCTCAGAACATCATCCCTCGACTTGCGGCGGCTTCTAGATTTAACTACCCTGGGGATAGACGAAGATCGGAGACCAATAATCCTCACCTTTGCCTGATCTCCTTTCCGTAACCAAAGTGCCGACGGCTGGATAGTTATTTTGGAAATAATTTCATTGTCGGGAAGGTCTAAGTCTCTAAAGTGATTGTGGTGGCCGGACCCAGAACATGTTCGGTACCTACGTAAAAAGATTTCCGACTGGATTAATACGTCCATACTCTTTTCTTCCAGCTCTGTTGCATTCGACGTACAAAGTTACCTCTTTTTGCTATACCTCCTGGATGAGTGTGTGTCTCTCTTCT
>JAXMNL010000124.1:130862-141431 GCA_035128595.1 Eptatretus atami | reverse complement strand
AGGAAATGACACCTATTTAACCGGGTACACCGCCCAGTACACACTCGGTACTCACTTCGCCGACTCGTAAGGATCGACAAGCGAGTCAACCTCCTGGGGTAATTATTCAGTGCCCCAACGGGCTTAACTCAGACCTTTGGATCCTCGAGCCATCCTAACCACACCAACACCAGGCTTCACATAATTATAAATATATATATATAATTCATATATATAATATAAATCAGGCGCCCAAACGTGGCGTTAACTCAGGACATTGCATCCCAACCACTGCTCCCAACCACTACCAACCCAGGCTTCACATCTTATACTATATATATATAAATATATAATTAATATATATAATATATAATAATATATAGATATATATAATATATTATATTATATATCAATATACTATTAATCTATAAATGATACAAATTAAGTATTAACGTATATGAATATATATAATAGATACTATACTGTTCGGTGTTGGAATGGAGGAATTTCATACAAAGGATTGAATAATTGTCCGTTCCACTAAGAACATCTCAATGTAAATAAAGTGGAAACCGTACTTACATTGACTTTTCCACACAGCGGTGGTCTGTCGTAATTACGTAGGATTCTAAGACCATATTTTCCCCACTATGAATTGCTCCTGGACCTCTCCTGCGATTTGTAATAAATTTCCAACAATGAAAAGAGGGCATTTATATAACAACAACCAACCAACAAGAAGCAAAATGCCAAACATTGCAGAACCCCGCACTTCCCGTTTTTTGACCAGCAAGCCATCCTGGACTGTGCGAGATTCATTGCTAACTCAAGGTAAGAATTCTTGTTTTGCTGGGGGATTGGTAGAAGGACCGTCAACACAACGCACGGAACTAGCAGTAAGAACAGGCATACGTTGCTTTCCTTCGATCATGAAGTAGACTGCACGATCTCTATTCAGCTTAAGCATAATTGCCGCATGTGGAGAAGACGCTCCATTGACTCTTGTGCTCTACGAGATGGACTTCGAAGTTCGAAGCCTCTGTATCACGAAGGCGCACCATTCACAAACACGCGGGTTAACGCGCAATCGAAGAAGAATCTGCACGGCGGTTGTGAGCCTGCATTGAATACCGCCTCACAATACCTCACTTACGTTTCCGCCCATAGAGGCAGCTCACCATTTGGCACGTCTACCCACGCAGTGATGAAAGCCCTCAAGCCAAATTCATGGCAGACCATCTCGATTAAAAACTAAAGTCCAGAATAAAGGAGACGCTTCGCCTTTCATTTTCCCCTTGTCTGGCGATTTAAGTCGTGTTGTCAGACACCTCAACTTTCGATTTAGTTCCTTCATTATTATTTATACATTTTGAATTACCCTTAAATATTGTATATTAGTCAGAAATCCCCATTTATTTTAATTTCGTCCTGACTTTGGTTCAAGATAAATCCCTTCTGCTTGCTTCCGTCGGTCCACCAGCGCCCAAGTTCCCCCTGTAACGGCGCTGCGCACCACAATTGTCAGGCAAGGATAAACTAATGTGCAAGACCTGTATAATACAAAGAGGCAAATACCACTCATGTTTGCTGACAGGTATACTAAGGAGAGCGTTTAGGAGAGAAAAGATGGGAGAGAGAGATGGAGAAAGAGAGAGGAGGAGAGAGAGGCGAGTTGGGAGAGAAAGGGAAAAGAGAGATGGAAGCAAGAGAGAGAGTCGAAGGGGGAGAGAGGGAAGTGAGGATGAGAGAAATGTGGGGGTTAAAAGAAGAGGGAAGAGGAGAGGAAAGGAGGGGAGAGAAGAGAAGTGCATGAAAGATGAGGGAAAGAGAGAGTAGAGAAGGATGAGAGAGATGGAGAGAGAGACGAAGGCGGAGATGAGGATGGAAAAGGAGTTGAGAGGAGGGAAGATATGAGATTAGAAGGAGGTGGTGGAGTAAGGCTGGAACAAAGCTGCATGATTTTATTTCAAATGTAAATGCGACATATACAGTATGAGCAAGGCTATTAACAAATGCATGCAACTTTCGACCGTCTCTTTTACCTTCCCAAAATAGGTCCAAACGCACTTCTGACTTATTGAACACACATGTGTCAAAACTTACAGTCATGATGCCTCACCATCCATAGCAAACAACGCAGCTTACCGCCCAACCAAAGCCTGTAGCATTTCAAAGCAGACACACCACTGAATTTAACCTTTCCCCCGAAACAAGCTAGAGCCACTAAATGGAAGTCTGCGAGAAAAGAAGAGTGGAAAAACTGGCAAAACCTTCACTCGTCCCAAAAACAATGGAAAAACCTCTTCACAGGAGAAACCAGCCAGCAAAAAAAAAATGCCTTCCCTCATTGACATGTTTTAGAACACCATCTCTTAATGGTGCTGTGCTGAAGAGTCATCCGCCCCTTGCACGGTTTCTTTTAGTTCGGTAGGGTCACACACTCTCCCCACGAGCAAAGCCAGGCAGGTGTCAGTTTAGCACTGACACCTGACCATGTGGCATGTAGCACTATTATTGTCGAAATCTTTCTCTATTTGTCGTCGACTCTGCTGAGCATCCCCCCTCTCTTGAATTTCATTTTCTTATTGCAACCTATCTTCTCCATGTTTCTCAAGAACCCAACTTGAATACGAATAATTGTTCTATTCTTCTGAGAGACACCCACATTCCTAGACACACAGTTCTTATCAGAAACGGATTAATAGATAAGCGTAACCATGCTAACACCCAGGAATCATTTTCATTTTGCATCAAAATAATGCAGCTGAAAAAATCAGATCACCCAACTAGGTGACTTTAGTGACCGATGCTCAAACAATCACGTGGAATAATCGCTTAAAATCCCTGATATCTCAACATAGGGCAGATCTGGATGACAACTGGATACCTCAATTCTCCTCTGCTTGCGATGCACGGTGTCATCGACTTAATACGATGGACGCCTCGGTTATTCTGATAAGTGGTGGTTTCAAAGTGCAGCTGATCCAAAGCACTTGGTAAAGCATATATGGAGTGAAAAATGGTCATTAACAGGTGTGATGATCTTCTGTAATTTCTCAAAAATGGGCACTAGTGCCTAACATCGATTGTGACAACACAATTGCTTCGTCACACAGCAATCCTTCAGAAATAGGCATATTTTAATATTGTACAGTTTAAGCTAACCAAAAAACACATCCAAGAAAGTGCTTCATTAAATAGATGTCATCTAACTTACTCAAGCAACACAACAAGTATACATAGCAAAGAATGAAATGGATGCAAACTTACATCGTTCAAGCAGCTATTTATTTAAACTACATGTATGGCCCTTGGGTGCTATCGGCTGCATCATCATTTCGCTGTGCACACGTCTGCTTGCCACAATTGCAATCCCTTACCAGATAAACTGTATTGTTTTTCTGACCTCGCTCTATATATATCTATCTTTGGACTGATCTTCCGCCTGTAAATCAATCAACCCGACTGCGAGCTAATGAACAAAGACCCATAGGATCTCAAAACCAGCTACCATCAACCGTTACACCCAACCTACTCATCTATCCATTATTCTGATGTCTCGTATGCATTTCCACATACTACTCAATTACCCTGCAGAATCACATGCAATACTTTACTATAATCATCTATATCGGTGGTAGTTGGTATACCCTATCCACCTATTCCGCACCTCACTATAAGACATGCTCTTCTCGTCAGTAACTCGCAACTGTGAATTACTGTTGCTTGGATATTACTGTCACACAGCGACAATCCTCCTCTCACCACTCTGACTGATATATACAATCCCAGCATGACCAACGATAAAACACCATCTCGGACCCAACTCCACTTGTTTCTTCCTAACTAACCTGCGCATATGATTGTATTATAGTTTTTTTTATGTTGATTATGGATACCAAGTGTCTCTAGCTTATCCACGAATACTGGCTACTTAGATGGACACTCACCTTGAGCAATTGAGACAATCAACGAGCACCAAGATGCCACATACCTATAAATACCATAACTCCCTAACTATCACCCTAGAAGGTATTGCTCTATACCTAGTTTAGCAATGCTATCCGATTAATAAAATTATTATGTTAATATCATGTGTAATTAGACTGTCCACTAATACTCAATATTTCTTTCATGCTGCCCTATACGAGTAAAAAATAATAAAACAGGCTTTTTGTGTCCAAATTGGATGTAAAAAGACCAACCCGGAAGACACTGCCACCTGTCTCCACCGAATTAAAAACTTTATCAAGCATAGCAAATCTACTGGACATATCATGAACTTCTTGAAGAACAAAGTTAGAAAATCCTGAGATGCACAGTTAAATTCACAGGAAACGTGCTTCAACATACACTTCAAGCGTCCAGGTTGAAAAGGCACCAAAAGAAGAATCCAGAAAGTGCTTCGTCTTACATCCACCACAAAGACCAGAGAAGTTCATCACTCCCAGATTATTCTCAAAAACATTAGTCAATGCCCACAATGCTGCACAATCGGACTAACAAATAAAGTTTCGTAAGTCGATTACCGCAGTATATGAAACCATCACAAGAAGTTACTAGATCAGCAAGAAGCATGAAGTCAAGCGCAAAGATGATACCAATCTGAAGCGCAGGGGAAGGGGTGGAGGCCGGAGAGCTAGGTGTGGACATGGACGAGTAGAGGCTGGTGGTCAAACTTGCCGATCCAGACGTCCATGGTTGATGCGATGACTGGAATGAGGATGGGCAAAGCAAATCTACCTTGGATAGAAAAATTCTCCAATAGGTGCTGAGTAGTAGGGTTGCATAAGGTGGGGGGTGTGCAGAATGTAGGGGGGCGCGATGGGGGGGCCGGGGGGGTGAGCGAGGGAGTACTGGCAGGGGGGGGGGGGGAGTGTCGCGTGGGGGGCCGGGCGGGGGAAGGTCTGTCGAGGGAGATCGGAGGGGGGGTTTGATAGCGAACTGTCGGAAGAAAGGGGAGGGCCAGTAGGAAAATAGGTACGGGTCGGGCGGGGGGGGAGGACGTGTATGGATGATGGAAAAGCTATGGAGGTACAGCGACAGAGAGAGTTACCAGAAGTCGGTAGGGGCAGGAGCTGGGGTGTCGGGGGGAGTAGCGCGATCATTGCAGAGGTCACGATAATTCCATCGGCAAAAGGTCTACTAGCATCTCTCTCTGTTTACCAACCAATGACAGGAACCGTTGCTGCGGCCATTTTTTATCAACCAATGACAGGAAGCGTTGCTGCGTCGCCGTGATCGATGGGGAAGAGAAACTCAGCCGCGTTCGCCATTACGGGTTTTTTCTCTTCTCTTTCTCCTCCTCTTTCTCTATGATTTATCAAAACGTTGGCAGATCCAGCAGCCTCCGTATTCTTGCCCTGGACGAGGAAACAAAGAAGAGAACGCCGTTGCGCGTGCAGCGATGTTGTTTTATGATACGGAGTGCTAACCGAGTTATAGAAGGGTTGTGTTAGAATGTGTGATCTGGAGGATACTTTTTATTATATTTATTTTTATTGAAGATAAATGTTCCATAAATAATTACAAAAGAAAAGTGCACAACGTTGTTTTTTGTTTCCGATTGTCTAAACGTGTGGCCGTTGGAAGGTGAAGGAATTCAGTCCTACCAATGGGCATGCGTGCCAACGACATACATCGATCAATATTGTGGGTAAAAACGATTCACAGGGACGACGGTTTCCTTACATTTTGCTGCTGCAGTCTGCATTCAAACGCGCGGCTTCGATTGTTCACCTCATTAACCCATTTTCAATCATCTAGTATATTCCAGCGAATTCTGTGTGTGTCTGTCTGTGTGTGGTGTCTGTGTTGATGTGTTGTTGTGTTGTTGGGTAGTGTGTTGTGTGTGTTGTGTCTGTTGGTGCATGTGTTGGTCTGTGTCTGTGACTCTGCTTGTTTTCTCCGACAGATCCACGTGTGCCGATCTAATTTGAAAAAACGCCCTACTGCCTCTGTAAGTGCTGGGGGTCGGAACTGAGTAATGTGCCTTTTTCAAATTTTCAAAAAAGATTTGATGATTAATTTCCGGGTACAATGTGGATATCCTCAAGTTATAGGCCATTTATTTTACCAACAAAATGAACAGGTACATCTGCTGCGTAGTGCGTGGTTGGAAGATTGGGCGCGATTTAGTTTACCAATATTCCATCATGGAGAGGCGCACATTTGCTGCGTGGGTCAATGGTTGCGTTGACGGCGGGTGCAGAGAACGGCCGGGCCGACGATGACTGTAGCGTGCCTGTTGCTAGTGTACGATGGGGATCGATTTGGTTGCCCTCTTGATGTGTTTTACCGATGGGGTAGGTGTGTGCTTCAATGGTAAATTGGCATTTAAGCGAAAGTGCATGCAAGCAGAGGTATGACAGGGGGTGAGTAAACTGATTTTTTAAATAATCACTCTTGTGTGTAATATCCACAGCAGGTTTGTACTTCAACTCAAGCGATAATGGATCGTTGGATATGTGAATATTCAGATACGCGGGCACGTCACTAGTTTGTTTGGATAGTGCATGACTTACTGGTGTAAATGGTGCTGTATATAATTTTTCTCGATTTTCTATCTCGCGATTGGATTAGATAACCAGGTGACAACTGTCCTTCTTCTCAATTTCCAGTGGTGTTGTCGGTCTTTTTATTTTATGTGGAGTTAGCGAAGGAATGGGCCTTGTTGGTTGCTTTATAAAAAGTTGTTTTTTTTTTTGTTGTGTGCATTTTTACGGGCTGTCACTGCAGTTTTCAGTTGGGCAACGCCAGAAGCGAAGGTTAAAAATCGCCTGTTTGGGGTTTGGTGGGTGTTCGTTCCTGTTGCACGTCATTTTGAAAGTTTTAATTTTGTTATATTTTTTTTGTGATGTTATGGCAACGCTATCTAGGTATGGGTCACGGGACGTATGTATTGGCACTAAGGCAACGGTACGGTGCCTGGATCATTTGTACCAGGCCTATGCCACGTACGGACCATGCACAGTAACGGTCCCACGCGACGTAACATGGGCCACGAGGCGACCCGAGCGAAAGGAACGGCGCTGTGTAGTTTGTTGGTTGGCAAAAAGCGGTTTTTAAAGGTATTATGATATTATGATTAGTGTATATGATATAGATAATATATATAATATTATATATTAGTTTTTTTTTGTGTGTTGTTGTTTTTTTTTTGGCGTACGTTTGTACAGCCAAACGCAGCATTTTTACGAGGCAGTGTGCTGTTTGAAATAATGCGTAAGGAGTATTGGCCTTTGGTGGTGTTTTTTCTTTTGTTCTTTCTGGTTCTTGGTGGGCTGATTACGCTTGTTGTTGAGGGTTGTTTTTTTGTGGGGGGTGTTTGGGGGGTGAGCGGTTTGCGATACGGTCAGAAACCGTGGTCCTATGCATTGTCTACAGGGCATTTTGCGAATCTCTATTTTGTTCTCTAATATCCAAGCATCTGTGGTGTGTGTGGTTGTGTGTCTGTTGACCGGCCATTTCTCGTGACAACTTCGCACTGGGCCTGTGATGGTTAAATTGGAACCCATTAAGCTTGGCCTAATGTAATAGGCTGGGGGACGCTGGGGATGTGTGCCTTTTTTCTTGAAGGTGTTTGGATTATTAAGGCGGACGAGTGTTCGTTTCCACAAGTTATTAGTGTGGCCATTTATTTAGCTAACGGGGCAATATGATCAGGAAACGTGTGGCCTGTGGTGGCGGGTTCCATGTTTTCTTTTACAACAATGGACAGGGAAGCGTTGCTGGTTTGGTAGCCGTGGTCCGATAGGTGGAAGAGTAGAAAGCTCAGCCTGTATGCTGGCGGTTGCGGCGGGCATTGTACAGGTTTTTTTTTCTCCTGGCGTTTCTTCTTTTCTTCTTTTTCTCTTTTCGTCTCTTGCTCTCTCTTGGTTTTGCTTCTTCGTTTCTTTTTCCTTTGTCTCTTTTTGTGCGTTTTTTTTTCTTGTGCTTGTTTTCTGTGTGTTCTTCGGTTCTCTTTTGTTGCTGTTCTTCGTCCGTCGCGTTCTGTCTCGTTTTTTCTTCTCTTTCCTGGCTTCTTCTCTATGATTTATTCTAAGACGTGGCAGAGTCGAGCAGGCTCCGTATTCTGCGTCTGGGGACGGAGGAGGAGGGACAGAGAAGAAGCGCCTGTTGTTCTTTTCGCGGTATCAGCGATGTTGTTGTATGAAAGATTGTGCTTGAACGAGATACAGTGTGTGGACATGGAGAACGCAATTTTTATTATTATTTATTTATTGAAGAAAAAATTGTTCCAACAATAATTTATTTCACAAAAAAGTTTAGAAAACTTTTCGTCTTGTTTCCAAAAATTGTCAAAAAAACGGCTGTGGCCTTCTTGGGCAGTGTTAAAAGATATTCAACTCGCATACTTTCAACATGCTTGCCAACATGGGTAAATACATCTCAATTTGGTCGTGGAAAAACGGATTATCACAAGGGTCAACGACGGCTTTTTCCCATTACCTCATTGCTCGTGGCAGTCTGGCATTCAAAAGAATTCAAGCCCCGTTATTTTGTCATTCACTTGACGGGTTCATTTGATCTATCGGTATAATTCCATAGACCAATTTGCTGTGTTTGGTGGTGTGTGGTGTGTGTGTGTTGTTGTGTGTTGTGTGTCCTGCGTGTGGTCATGTGTACGTTTGTGGGTAGGGTCCTTCTCTTACATTTCCATTGGTGCGGATTCGTAAATTGAACTATGGTGCTCCAGGTATTATCTGCGGGGGGCACTGAGTAATGTGTTCTTGCTTTTCGAAGATGGTTGAATATTAATCGGTGACTAGGTGTATCGTTTCGCAAGTTTATGTGGCCATTGTTTGTATTTTGTGACGGGCATAAGGCACATGAATGGAAACACGTGCTTGCGTAGGGTGCACGATGCTTGCCATTTAGGGTTACGCAATCACAGGACAACGTTGCGTACTTGTGGGCGTGTGGCCTTGCAATCGTGTTGCGGGGTTGCAAAAACAGACGTCCGGTTTGCCGATGCTGATGACGTCAACGTGCGGGCTGGTTACGGCATGGGGATACGATGCGGGTTATGCATTAGTTAGCCGTGGGGTTAGGTAGTGGCCAATTGGTCAAATTCGGCAAGTGTAGAATGTTCGAATTTGGGAACAGGATTGCAAAGACAGGTTGAGGTGGAACGGGTGATTTTACCTTTTAATCATTCTGGGTGTGTAAGGTATGCACGAGGACAGTTTGTTTACGTTTCAATGGGGTGCATTTAGCGTATTAATTTGTTGGATGATGTGTTAACATTGCGCGTTACGTGGCACTGGCAGGCTGTACGCTGTGTTGGATAGTGATGGACTTACTTTGGGGTATTCGCTAAAGGATAATTTCTTTTCTTGGCTGATTCTAAATTAATGATCGGCATTTTTATGCAGATAACAGCAATGCCGCGCAATACAGTCGTTTTGCTGTTGGATTGGAGAGTTGAAGTGGATGGGCCAGATTTGTGGTGGGGTTGTTGAAGAGGTTTTTTTTTTTATTTTGGTGGCGATGGGGTGTACGGCTCATGCCACCATATGGCACATCTTTGTTAGAGGGCGATCGGATTATACTGGCCCTTTGGTGGGTGGTGTGTGTTTTTGCATGCACCGGGTGTGGTGGGAAGAAAGTCTTTTTTTTAAAATTGGTTGTGGTCTTGGAATGTTTCACGGTTGTTTCTTCTGCACTGTGCATCGTATGGGTGCATCGCGACCGTACGGGAAATTACGCATGCGCGGTGTGGCTCAACGCAGCGGTTGACGGACCATTCTGGGGGTCAGGTTACGGGGCCGACTGGGCACGGTTATCATGGGTTCCCAATCTTGGTGCGTTAAGAGCGGAAGGGATGACGGGTTGTGGTGGTTTGTTTTTTTTCTTTCGTGGGAGTAAGCGGGGTTGTTAGAAAGTATCTATATATAGTTTTTTTTTTTGTTTTTTGTCTAGCGTGTACTAGCACTTTTGCATCTAGGGTACGGGCATTTACTGAAGATGCTGAGGGAATGGGCTGTTGTGGTTGTTGTTCTGGCGGGTTAGATCATGTGTCCGTTGGGGTTGAGTTTTGTTTTTTGCGGGGGGGCCGGGGGGGTGTTTGCAACGTGAGGAGGCCTACTGTATCTGGACTGGGCATGCACGAGTTTTGATCGAATGCAAACATGCGCTCAGCTTGTATAGGTTCAAACCAGGAGCGGGTTTTGTTGGTGTGTGAAATGAAATTTTTTTATCAGACGGCGCTGTCACAGAGGGAAACGGGGGAACCTCAACGGGGTTCATCGACGGGTACAGTCAGTGGTATTATATATCTATATATATATGAGATTCAATAGTTGTGTCTGTCTGTTGTGTATGTGGTGTGTTTCCTCTGTGGACGGCCTATGGGGCTATCGCTGTGATGAAGTACTGGGGAACTGATGCCTGCTCTTGTCAATGCTTGCGAACATGCTGAGAACGGCATGTACCGTCTGGGAGTGTCTCTCGATTGTAAAAGAATGTATCTATTTTTCTTGACGTTAGTTCCCGTGTTTTGTACGAATTAATGACGTCATATCTTACTTTCAGTGATTTGCTGTAGACGTTTGTGTTAATGGTTTTTGCGTTCATAAGTTCAGTGGG
>JAXMNL010000124.1:37828-52952 GCA_035128595.1 Eptatretus atami | reverse complement strand
TCACGTGCACCCAGTGAACCCACCCTGGATCCACCATTGCATTGGGTTATTTAAAATATCACATCAGTAAGGCACATGTGTTGCAAAGCAATTCTTGCTCTCCTTATTCTTCGTCCTCTTTTTTTGCTCTATTATTTTCTTAAACTTTTTCTTTCTCAGCAACCACTTGTCCGATTGACACGAAATCTTCCGTGTAGGAGCAACCCCCCTCCTCCCCTATTCCCCATGGAGAATTTCAAAATGATAATTGTGACGTTATCGGTCACTTGATCGGACAGCCATCTTGGATTAAACACAAATATTAAAAATATATATTTCGCTAAAACCGTTGAATGAATTTTTTTTTTGAAACTTGGCACGTCATCTACTCCCAATAGGGAATAAAGCTCGATAACGATGACATCGGTGAAGTGCTAAGCCAGCCACAATTGTTTTAATCGAAATCCTTATCCTAAAAATCTGAAACCATACAGAGAATCCATGACCCAGTTTATATTGAAATATTAAATTTATTATGTCATCCCTCATGTGGTTTTGCAGCCATATTTTTTTGAAAGAATAAACCCTTCAGATTTGATCTTCTCCAGCACCACTTTAGAAACTGAAGTGAAACTCCACAAAAATGATCGACTTGGTGAATAAGCCTTGGTGAATAAATTTTGATAACTATGATGTCACAGGTCACATGGTCTAGCTGCCATATTGGATTTAACCTTAAACCTTGAAAAACATCTTCTCCCAAACCACTCAATCGATTGACGCAAAACTTCATGTATGTCATCGACTAGGCATAGTGATTAAAGTTAGATCACTAAAACGTCATCTATCACATGGTATGGCAGCCCTATTGGATTGAAGGAAGATATTAAATAATTATTTCTCTGAAACCACTTAACCTATCAATTCAAAACGACAAATATCATCCAATACCATTGCTGCATATAGTGTAAAAATGATGACGTCACAAGTCACGTGATTTGGCAGCCAAATGAACCTCATCTGATCAACACAAAACTTCATAAATGTGATCCCCTACCCAATAAGAGCCAGATTGTAAATTTATGATGTCATTGGTCATTTAGTCAAACTGATCCTTCCAAAACCTCAAACAGCTTAACTGATCAATACGTTTCACATCACAATATATTGTTACGGTTGTGGGGGTGGAGACAGGGGTTAGATATTCCCATAGAACAGAAAGGAATGTGTAGAGTAACATGGTCCGTGTGCGAGTAGATAGCCATCTCAATGCATAAGTAGGGAAACGTTAGCTTAAGAATTGTCTTGTTTGCATGTACACCATAAAGGAGATAGTGGTGGTAATAATTGGTGAGAGATTATGGTTAAGGAAATTGTGTGTATAACCTCTATGTCAACCTCGACCAGGGGGTGCCAGGAGACTTGGCACGCCTCCTGGGAGGCAGAGTGATGGATCGCCTGGGAGGGGCAGAGTGTTGCCAAGAGAGGGGGGTCGGAGTTATAGACGCCTCCCAAAGAAGCAGAGCGTTGGCAAGGGAGAGGAGAGGGAGGAACCAAAATCGGCAGTTGGAAGTCTGAGGCGAACATGGCAGAGGGAGAAAAGAGTTGGTGAGAGGTGCTCTCAGGAGAACGGGGAAAAAATAGACTGCTGAGGAGAATCGAGTCTGAGCTTTCTTTGAGGGGGTTGTTCTGCCTGCCTGTGCCTGAATCCTGCCTTGCCCCGTTTTGTTTACCTGACCGTGTGCTTCATCTTCTCCGAGTCATCTGCTCACCTCATTGTCCTGCTCCTCATCCTTTCTCATCACCTGCTTGTCCCCGCTGCTCCAGAGCCAAGTCCCCCTGGTTTTGTCCCCTTCCCGACTGTGACTGAAACCGGAGTGTGGCGTCTAGTTGCTTTAGATTTATTTTACCTCATTGTACATCTCTATTATAATACCAAGCTTGCACACTAAAAACTCGGCTCGCCGTCACACGATCCCTATGAAATTGCTGTGGCACTTAGCGGACATGCCGACAATGTTTGGGAAGTCTTGGCGTTCCATAGTACCACTTGCATTTTGCACAATGCGTATTTTTGTCATTCCTGTGCACGTTCGTCTGCTACCAGCTATGTTGTACTGCTATCCCGTGCATGTGCACGGGTATCGCTAGTAATTATTTATTATCGATTTTGTGTCCCCCATTTCTTCCCTCTCCTAACCCGCCAGTCTCCTCCATCGGGATAAATCATCACTCTAGTTATTTTGATTTGTGAGGTTCGGGAAATAAACCCGTTGGGTTTAAAAGCTGTAAGCTTTTCGTGTCTCTCCTCACGACCCGCATGCGCACGCTCCACCATAATTCGGAACGCCTCCTCAGTTGAGCCGCTCGGAACATCTTGGGAATTTAACCTCCCGCCATGACGAGTTTGACATTAATTGAGCCATCGACACTACAATATGTAGCAAGTTCAACGGATCATAACTGTAAAGTCGTGCATCGATAGCTTCACCAGTTAGTTAGTTTTTTTTTAATTATCTCCTTAAAACCAATGCAGCTGCCCCATCACGTGACTGATGAAGTCATCGTTATTAAAATATATGCAGCAAGGACAGTAGATCATATTCGTAAAGTACCGCATGGATATGTTAAGCAGTTTCAGAGAAATCTTGTTTTTTTTTTTTAATGCGATCTGTTCGAGCGGCGGCTGATCTTTGTGCCCGTGGAGTCAAGGAGATCTGAGCTTTGGAGTGAGAGGGGATATTTGCACGAGCATGATGAGGATCGAACAAAGTGACTTTTGAACTGATTTTTGTGAAAAGCATTTATGTACTTGTACATAAGCACAGATTTAATGCATTAAGGACAGCAGGACATAGGAAGGGAGGGTGGGGGGGAGGAAGAGAAGAGGAGTTAGTGGGGTGGAGATAAGGAGGAGTTCCTGGAGTGTGTAGGGAGGGGACAGGCATGGAGGAGAGGGGGAGTGAGTGAGAAAGAGTGTTGTGCATGTGCACACAAGATTATGATACCAAACTAAGGTAGTTTGTCCAGGTCGGCCAGGGCAGCACTGCTGATTGATGACCTGAGCATCCCAAACTGATAAGATGGTACTGGCTCTGCCAGGTGGGCAGCGGTTCAGAAGCAAGGTCAGGCTAGGTAGTTTGTGGGATCAATTGGGGGGGGGTACAAGAGGAGTTGAGGTGGTGGAGTTGATGCAGAGAAGATGGTTGGAAGTGTTGTGTGTGCAGGAGACTGGATGGAAAGGAGACAGGGCAACCGTTGGTAGGAGGATACAAAAGCTGTTGCACGTGGATGAGGATGGAAGGAGTAATGGCATGAGAATAAAACTATTGGAAGAGATCAGCAAGCAGGTGGTCAGAGTGGAAAGATGGGAGGGATGGATAGTCATGGCATGGTTTGTGGTGCAGAGGCAAATGGTGTGCGTTATGTCGGTATACGAGCCTCAAATGGGAAGGACTGGGCCAGAGAAGCAGGAATTCAGGGAGAGGATTATGGGAATGGTTAAGTTAGACATGATGCAGTGTGTGCATTGCAGGGCACTTTAACACACGTGGGAGTAGCGGAGCTGGGTGAAGAGGAATGGTCTGGTAAATTTGGTTGGGGAACAAGGAATAGAGAGGGTCAAGAGCTGGTGGAACTGGTGTCGAGGAATGGGATGGCCAAAGCTGGTTCATTCTTTCAAAAGTGGGAAAACCACAAGATTACCAAGAGGAGTGAACATAAAACAGAACGGGATTTGGTGGTGGGAAGAAGCGACAGTTGTGGAGGATTGAAGATTGTAAGGCTGTCATGGGAGAGCATGTTACCACCCAACACAACCCTGTGGTGTTTGTGGTATGGATGGAGAAAAGGAGGGAGGTTAAGACCAGTGGTAGAAAGATGATTAGGTTGGGCAGGTGTAGGGGGAAAATGTCATCAGAGTACAGGAGAGGATGAGGGCCAGGTATGACCAACTCAGCGAATAAGTGGAAGGTTTGGAGGATGAGTGGAAGAAGCATGGAGAGGTGGTCAGAGGAATTGCGGAGGTTTTGTGTGGAAGGATGTCAGGAAAGGGTGCATCGTCATGGGATAGAACCCAGGTATGGTGGACAGAGGAGGTAGCGAAGGCAGTTGGCAAAAAGAAAGAGGTTTGGAAGAGAATTGAGAATATCAAGAATTGAGGGAGGCAGCCGGATGTGGGGTTGCTGCACCTGTGTGGACAGAAGAAAGCAGCAAGGAGAGCTGTGGATAAAGCAAGGAATGATATGGAAGAGGTGGTGTACAACAAGTTGGAAGAGGATTATGGGAGGAAGATGATCTATAAATTGGCTCATGCCAGGGATGAGGATGGTAAGGATATTGTTACGGCTGTGGAAATTCGCAATACACCATAAAAGGGTCCTTAGATCAGTTATGACGATAAGTAATTGTGTAGTTAGATTTCCCCACCGTTGTTTAGGGGGAATTTCCGTGTTCACCGGGCTGCGATCCTTTGAGATAGCCGTTTTTCTGTTCTGTCGTTATTTTGGATCAAACAACAACACCACCTTCACCACATCCACCACCACCATCTTCGCCACTTCCCGCACTCCGAACGCCGTCCTCCACGGACCACGCGGCGACGATCTCCGCGGCACGAGCCATTACAGGAAGGACGCAGGATTGCTGCAAGAAAGGCTCTCGTGGGGCCTGAACGGACTTCTCCCGCCTGAATTCTTCCGCCTGAATTTTCCCCGCGCTTGGTGTGAAGGGAAGGGGTGGGGCGGCTCGCTCCCGATTGGTGGATGCGCGGCGTGAGGCGGTCGGAGTGAGGGCACGCCCCTTTCGAGAGGCTTCTCGAAGGGAGGTGGAGCCGAGAACGGGGCGGAGCGACGGGCGGAGCCCGCCGCTGCGAAGGGCGGAGCGAGGGCGAGCCCCGCTCCATAAAGGACGGACACGGGCGGGGTGCGCTCTCTTCCTCTTCGCTCGTCTGCTCTTGGAGTCTTTGTTGCCTGGGTCTTCCTTGCTGAGTCTTTATCGTCCGAGAGTTGCTGAGTCTTTTGTCGTCTTGGCCCTCGTCTTCGTCTTTGTCTTCCTGTCGTCTTGGTCCTGCGCTCGCGGCTTGGCGAGCGGCCTGTCCAGGGAGGCACGTACGGGAGACAGCCGGCAAAGCGCCGGTTGTGTGGTGGACCTGCGCGTCCGAACGAGGAGTGCCGGAGAGGGTTCGCCGGCCATGAGAGAGGTCGGGGCCAGGCGCGACCACGCTAACGGTCGTGGGCGGAGGACTCGACGGCCACCAAGGGAAGTCCCTACTTTCTTTTCGGGTTTTTGTATGGATGCTGTGGCGCCCCGTCCTGTCAAGTAAAACTGCTTAAGTGACTGTACATTTATTAATTATATTCGGTCGTAGTGTTTGCCCTTGCTTTTGGTTGCCTGCTTTTGTTTCTATTTGCCTGTATACGTGCTTGCCTGTTGTTTCCTATTTGCCTGCTTACGTGTTGTATAATAAATGTCCTTGTGTGAAATGTATCCCGTTCGTCGTCCCTTTCCCCATTGAAAGTGCCATCTTGAATCGCGGAATAAATAAATAGCTGGGTTTTAGACACCCGTTAAATAGAATCGGATCCGGCGAGGTCGGCGATAATACCCGCTCGTTTATCACTGCGAAACGGAACGGACCGCTTAAGCGGTTCGTGTCCCAAGCCGACCTGCGTCGAGGTACGGTCGCCGGTCAACTGCCCGCGCAGGTACTTAGGTATATCGAGTTCGGCGAGTGACCCTATCTTGCGCGGGTAACAATTGGCATGGCCGTGGTGAGGTTGAAGACCCACCCGTGGACAGGGTTCCGGCATTAGCTCCGGAAAGTCACGACTGAATTGTCCGTCCGGTGGGCGACGCGGTGGCTATTAGTGGGAAGCGGCTGATCGCACGCCGGCGGGCGCGAATTCGTAACAATATGAAGGGGGAGGGGGAGTGGTGATTAAGGATGGTGGTGGGAGGCTGGTGACAGGGAGCAATATTGAAGGTGTGGGAAGGATATTTCAAAAAGCTGTTGAACCAGGAGGGAAGAAACGAGCCAGAACTCCTGTGCTCCAGAGAGGGGAAAGGGGATTTGGTGGAGATCACAAATGAGGAAGTACGGATGGCATTGAAGAGGATGAAGAAGGGAAGAGCACCAGGCATTGATGAGGTGTGTAGAGAAATGATAATTGCAGTGGGAGAAGTCGGAATAAGTTGGATGAAGAGGCTGTTGAATGTATGTATGAGAGGGGGTTCAATTCTTGAGGATTGCAAGACAGGGTTAATTGTGGCAATATGGCAGGGGAAAGGTGATATTCAAGTACAGGGGCATTTCGCTCCTAAGTCATGTCGTGAAGGTGCTGGATAGGATTCTGGACGGAAGGACAAGGAAGGGTGTGGAGATCGAGATCAGAGAAGAGCAGCAAGGGTTTAGAAAGGGTAGGGGGTGACGGATGCCTTGGGATGTTCATGCTGAGACAGCTGGTGGAGAAGAGGTTGGAGGTGCAAGGTGAGATGGCATTGGGATTTGTGGACCTGGAGACGGTGATGGTGACACCGAGATGGATGGAAGTGCTGGAAGCAGAAGTTAGGTTGATAGAAGGGATGTACAAGGAAATGATGTGAAGAGATTTGGTTGGTCCTGGAATGTTTGGAGTTCAGCGTGAACATTGGTTTGAGGCAGGGAAGCGCTCTCAGCCCACTCATGTTTATCATGGTGATGGAGCTGGTAAGCAGGAAGGTGAGCTTGAGGGGTAGTATGGGGAGGATGCTTTATGCGGACAATCTGGCTGTTGTGGTGGAGAGTGGGGATGCAGGAAGTACTGGGAGAGTGGAAGGAGGCATTGGAGAAACACGGGCTGAAGATGAGTGTGGAGAACACTGAGGTGATGTAGGTCAGGCAGCAGAGAAAATAATACAATAGAATCTGGATAATAAGTGAATGCGTGAATATAAGCGCATATGAAAAATAAGCGCATGCGGGCCTTCCTATTTTATTTCTCATTTAAAAATAAGCGTATATGAAAACGTCATAGTAAGGCTTTGAAAATTGAAAATATTATCAACTCCAATACAACAGTATTTCACGTTTTATTGGCACGTAAACTTTAAGTCCAAAATTCTTACATGTCTGGTATTGATACTTAAAGAATTGTACATTCAAAATGACGTTTTCTTTATCAACGGTTGTAAAAAGGTGTTTTACGACCTCTTATGATAAAGGGTCGTAAAACGTTTTTCATTACAATGTAAATTTTCAATCACTCACCCATGAATAGAAGATTGAGATCATCGCGTTTTACAACTCTTGTAAGAACCAGTACCAGACATGTAAGAAATTCGGATTTAACACGAGAACTTTGATGCGAATGGTGAAGAATGAGGAAATAATTGTTCAGAGTGTGAAAGGTTCGAAGAAGATAAGGAGCGGAAGACGAGCCTTTTCCCCAGACATGAAAAATGAACGTGTGATGGAGTTTTAACAGATATGTGCTTAAGGACTGAAATTGTATTGAGTATTAGTTTCCGAGGTACGGACAACTAAAATTGCAATGAAAGAAAAACTGACATCTTTGCAGCCAATCTGAAAAACATTTCCTATTATAAATGCATATCATGGCTTTTTGAATACGTATAAACATATATGGAAAATAAGCACATGTGTTCCACTAAATCTAAAAATAAGCACATAGGCTTATTATCTAGATTCTACTGTATCAAGTTAAAGGGGAAGGAGATCAGACGGGAATTAGGTTTAAATATCTGGGAGGAACAGTGAACGGAGATGGTGTCGAGGAATACAACAGTATTGTTGTATTGCACGAGCATGATGAGGATCGAACAAAGTGACTTTTGAACTGTACTTCGAATACTTCGCACAGAGGTGCGAAGGAGGATTCAGGTGGATGTGAATGCATGGAGGAGGGTGGAGGGAGTAATGGCAGACAAAAAGATATCAAGGAAATGGAAAGGGAAGGTTCTGATGTCACATGTAATGCTGGCCTACCTTTACGGTCTGGAAACGTGGCACTGATAGAGACAACAGAGGCTACAGGTTTGCAAGAACAACTGGGTCAGTGGAATTGTGGGAGTGAAGAGGGTGGATAGAAGGAGGATGGATGAACTAAGGGAGGAGATTGGTGTGCAGATGAGCTTGATGGGGCGATTGGTGAAATGCTGGCTGAGATGGGCTGGACACTTGGTGTGTATGGGGGAAGAGAGAATGGCACAGAGAGCGGATAGGTTGGGGGAGCAAGGTAGGAAGAAAAGTGGTTGATCTGAGTTGAGATGGGAGTATTGTGTGAGGAGAGATATCAGTAAGGTAGGATTGGTTGGAGAGAGTTGGCTGAGGAGGGAGGTGCAATATCGTGGTCAAGGCAGGGTAGAAGCATGGTGCCATCGGACCTTACCCATTTTATCGGGAAGAGGAGGAGAAGAAGATGATGATGATGATCGACTAGGCATGGGGAATATTGGTTGAAAATTTCAATATCATCGGTCACATGGACTCAGCCTTATACGATGAATGGGAAAATTTGAAGATGGACCCATTCTGAATTCAATTAAATAAAGATGACGTCATGGATCAGGTGTCCAATCAAAGTGGGGAGGCTTGGTACCTGGCCACAACTACTCGCAGTTGTGAAGCTTGCTTCTGGTTATTTTTTTTTTTAGCCGCATCTCGCATAGCGAACGCTGGCTCTAAGAGCTCCGCATTGGTCTTGTTCTTCTTCTTCTGGTGAAGACAAAACCTTTAGGACACGGCTCTTTATCCCCCGCCGTGTGGCGGAAGGGGGATATTGTTTATATACAGGATCCGGATCTCCTTAAATACTAAACACCTGTACACATCCTCGCATTGAGGGTTCCTTTTGAGAGTGTCTATCATGAACTTTTAAATATATTCTGACATTTGCTTTAAAGTTTCGAAAAGTTCACGTTACGATTTAAAGATTATTCCATTTAATGTGTTGTAATTTTGTAAATACTGTACACTATTTTCTCGTCATGAACGAGGAGCCTCCATGACGGGTCTCGCTATTGGCTCCATCAAGGCACGTGACGAAATATCGGAAGTTGTTATTGTTATTGTGATCAAATTGCTGATGTTTCGACTTTCTGTAATGAATTTTTAGCCGTGTCGCGTTGCGAACGCTGGCTCTAAGAGAGCTCCGTGTTCTTCTTCTTTTTCTTCTTCTTCTTCTTCTTCTTCTTCTTCTTGTTCTGCTGAAGACAAAACCTTTATGACGCGGCTCTTGGACACATTTGTCCTTGTTTGTATACAAATTCGAAGCTTATGGAGTAGCATCGAGGAGTTTGCCAGTGTTTATGTCTGCCTACCAGATAACTGCAAATTTTGAACCTGCATGTAGAAATTTTGAACCTAAAATGTTTAGGTTGACACCCAAATCTAATCAAAAGACAAGCATGAATGCAAAGATGAAAGAAATAGACTTGATTGTGAAATTGAAAAAGTTAAAGCTCAGGCCCTGAACAAAATCAATTTAGTCAATTCTGTTTTAATGATGACAAGTCCATTTTATAATTACATGCTGATAACCTAATTTCACACCTTTTTTCTCCCCTGTTGCCACCCCTTCCCAAATGCAGTCCACAACTTTCAAGGGTCAAATGACTAACAATGCAACATCAGTGACCACAATGAATGGAGGTAAAATTGCTTTGATCATTCTGGCAATAGCTTCAGGTATAATTATTATTGTGACTCTGGTAGCAAAAGGGCAGAAGTGGTTGGAATATTTCAGGGTCTATCAGCACCGAAGATTACACGATGCAGGGCAAAAGACTCCAGCTTATGTGGTTACAGATACAGAGCTGCCATGGTTCAGAACTGTTGGACAGATGGATGTGGTTGGCAGTGGAGAGGATGATGGGTTTATTGAGGACATGTATGTAGATGAAAGTGGTCTGAAATATGACGAGGATTTTGATGCATTGGAGGCTGTGGATTGAAGAGCAATCAGTGTTGTCTCAATAAATGTTCAGGATACAAGGGTTTTATGGAAAAGTGAAAGAAGGTTTTGATTTTAAGCCACCAAGGAAATTTATTGCAAAACTTTTTTTTAAAGCTTTATCCCATCACAGTAAAAAAAAAATTATGACAAAATGTTGCCTGTAAAGTCAAGGACAAGCAGGCCGACACTGGCAATCATTTTGCATAAACCGTGTAATGGCATCGTGCATAACCTTGTTCTATACAACATCTGCAGAGCCACATCAACCACTTTAACCATAATCTCAACCACGCCAATGATCTATTCTGAGAATGACCGTTTTGAAGGCAATTAAAATGCATCCAAGCAGATAATGCATTTCGCATTCCAACTACGGTAAATGGTCTAAACCACATCTATTGTCAAAATTATGATTACTAGTGCGGGCCCATAGGTGCGTGCCAGTATGTGCAGCTTCGTTCCTTCGCTCTCGTAAACGACGAATGGCTTGGGGCATTTTTTCAATTAGATCGGACCAACCGTATCATAAATGGCCATAACTCGGGAAACACGACTGGGAAACATACTCAGGTCCCCAGCGTCAATTGTGACGTCATATCAAACGAAGAAGAATTGTGACGCCTCCTCTCTCTCGCTCCCCCCTAGTCTCGCCCCTCCTCTCTCCCCCCTCCTCTCGCCCTCTCTCTCCCCCACTCTCACCGCCCCTCTCTTGAATTGTGACGCCCCTCTCTCCCTCCCCTCTCCTCCCCTCTCTCGCCCCCTCTCTTGCCCCCTCTCTCGCCCTCCTCTTTCCCCCTCCTCTCTCGCCCCTCTCTGTTAAATGTATTCACAAATGTATTCACAAAAAACAAAAAAATAAATAAATAAACATTAATTTGTGACGTCATTCGTGATGTCATAGCACCGTGTCCTGTCATTGGTTTGGTAAATAAATGCGCATAACTTGGGCACCGCTTGTCCGATTAATATCAAACCTTGAAAAGGCACATACTGAGGTCCCCAGCGTCAATTGTGATGTCATACCAAACGAAGAAGAAGAATTGTGACGTCAATCGTGGGGAATAAATAAATAAACAATTGTGACGTCATTCATGATGTCATAGCACCGTGTCTTGTCATTGGTCGACAGATAAATGGCCGTAACTTGGGAACCGCTCGTCCGATTGATATCAAACCTCGAAAAGGCACATCCGCGGATCCCAGCAATATTCCTGGCAAGTTTCAATCAGATCGGACCGGCGGTCGTCGAGAAACGGCGGTCGCATACAGACAGACAGACAGACAGACACACACAGAGATTGCTGGAATTGAAGATAGATGTCAATTTAATCCTGCAGGAATACTCAATACAACCGAAACAGTTTGTGCAAGAAAGAATGCATGCAGGCCTCAGAAAATAAATAATTTATTTCATGAAAGATTATAACAAACATCATCCAAAACAGACAATAAATAAGCACAGTACCAAACAGAGACATCAGCTAGACCCCCATCCCTCACTGCCCCCCCCCAAACCCACCCACCATGAATGTGTCAACCCACACAATGACCATTCACACAGAAACAGCCAGGTAAGTGAGAGAAAGCAGGCATTTCGCCCTGGTGGTGTCCAGCCTAGCACCGAGAGTGAAACTTTCCAAGTCTGATGCACAGACCCAAATGTTTAACCATGCTGTGTCCCAGAGCCAAAGTGAGTGCCTGATACTTCCTTCAACTCACCCCTCTGGAAAGTCTCCACCCTGGCCACAATGAGCCAATCACCAGCCCAGATGCCCCACCAATTACAGACAGGGAGCAAGGCCCACCTCCCCACGATGAAAAACTCCAGTGGAAGAGCCCTCTCCCTTCGTCAGTGTGAAAGAAAATGCTGGATCTCCCTCTCATTACTCCCCCAGCCTTGCCCAATTTGACAAAGGAGACATGACTGGACCATTGTTGCAATCGAGTCCACCTGGTCCGAGTCAGAGTCCTTGGGCATTCTGAGTCCGATGCTGAAAGCATATTGTAAAGTGGCAAAAAAATAATTTTTTTAAATAAAAAAAATGATCACAAACTTATTAGTGCTGATATATTATATAAACGAAGGCAATAAAATATCAAAACCAATGGTGTAACTTGTCATTTGCATAAAGATTTTATTTATTCCACATTACGGCACTCTTGCTGTAGTTTACTCATTATTTTCGGAATACAAAATTTGAATGCATACAAATCTTGTCCAGAGAATATGGCAGTAAAAATTTACATTTATTTGTCAACTGTCAAAGTTATGAAAGTCCAAAACAGCAAACAAACAGCTCAAACTAGAAGGGCACTCGGTAGTGCGCATAACTTTGCCACGTAATGCCTGATCCACGAGAACATATCGGGTCCAATACATTTTTGAAATATCATGTTATACAGTACTGTATCGTTTTTGGCCATATCTGTCAATGGTGAAGAATCACTTTAAAAATTAAATAATTCTCGTATCCAGATTCGGATCTTCACCAAATTTGAATCAATTTGTCATGGTCACACACCCAACCTGTCCACCAAGTTTCATCCAAATCCGTCCCCAACTTTTTGAGATATCGTGCTATATATCAGTTTAGCCCCATCTCTCAATGGTGAAGAATCACTTTTAAAAAATTAACTAGAAGGGCACTCGGAATAGCGCATACCTCCGCCCCGTAATGTCTGATCCATGCGAACATATCTGGCCCAATACATTTTTGAGGTATCGTACTATATATCATTTTTGAGCCCAATCTCTCAATGGTGAAGAATCACTTAAAAAATTCTAGTAGTTTGATCCGGATTCGGATCTTCACCAAAATCGAATCAATTTGTGGTGGTCAGACACCCAACGTGTCCACCAAGTTTCACCCAAATCCGTCCACAAATTTTTGAGATATCGTGCTATTTATCAGTTTAGCCCCATCTCTCAACGGTGAAGAATCACTTAAAAAATTATCAGATCCGCATCCGGATCTTCACCCAAATCGAATCAATTCGTCTTGGTCACACACCCAACATGTCCACCAAGTTTCCGCCGAATCCGTCCACAACTTTTTTGAGATATCGTGCTATATATCGGGTTAGCTCGATCTCTCAATTGTGAAGAATCACTTAAAAAAATATCAGATACGGATCTTCACCAAAATCTAATCATTTCGTCCTTGTCACATACCCAACCTGTCCACAAAATATCGTCCGAATCCGTCCACAACTTTTTGAGATATCCTGTACACAAACAAACATATATCCATCCAAGAAGAAGACATCGTACAGAGCACGATACTTGCAAAAACCGTAAAACAAATTTGACCTCAAAAATAATTTGGGGTTGAATTCAATTACCAAATATGCAACTCTTCAAATTTCAAGTGAATCGGATTAAAATTGACAATTTTAGAAAGTCGGCCGATGTTGACCTTTTGGCCAATGTGTCCCTCCAAAATAATTGGTGGTTGAATTCAGTGACCTGAAATATAAATCCTCTTCAAATTTCAAATCAATCAGATGAAAATTGAGGCTTTTATAAACACCACCTTAGTTGTTGACCTTGGGCCTATGTTGACCTTTTGGTCCACATTCATCCCAAAAAGACTTGGCTCCTTGAATTCAGTGACCTGAAATATAAATCCTCTTCAAATTTCAAGTCGATCGAATGAAATTTGAGGATTTTAGAAATCCCACCGAAGTTGCTGACCTTTGGCCTATTTTGACCTCAAAAACAATAGGCTTCTTCCTTCTGACAAACTCTAACATGTGGGGAAGTTTCGTGAAGATCGGTTTAAAATTGTGACCCGTAGGCAACAAAGAGACATACAGACAGACAGAATAACAAAATTGACTGACCAATATACTTGAAAATCTTCGATTTTGTAAGTAACAAACAGACAGAAAAGGGTGAAAACACAACCTCCTTCACCTTCGGTGGCAGAGGTAATTATATGGTTGCTTTTCCCCCTTACTGAATATGGGCTGCTGTAATTCCTTTTCCCTCTTATTACATAATCTTATATAAAAGGAGCTCTGTCTCGGAATGCCTGCGTCCGTCCGCAATTGTCCTGTCGGGGATACCATGAATCAAGCCCAATCTGCAAACACTATGATGTCGCCGAGGAAAGCTTCAAACAGTATGATATTCTTGAGCAAGGTGAAGCGAGATGGCTGGTTTAAATTTACATTAAAACAAAAACTCTTCCTCCTTATTTTTCTTCTTCACGTATAACAATGGTGAGTCTCATTCAATCACATTTCTCATATCAATTAGATTTAGAAAATGCTTGCTAGATTCAATACTTTTGTTTTCAAAATTTCCATTTTATTCAGAAACAGTAATACATCACCCTCTCAAGCAATATTTTTGATTTTTTCACTGCCTTTTGTTGTACCTGGAACACTTAGTGAGAAAAAGATATTAAAAAAATACCCCCGAGCAGGAGTGCCGGTCATCTCTGCCAGAGGTCGACAGAAGAAAAATCAAATTAGGGGCATCTATAATCGATTCCATGGCTCTGGATCTGGTCGTGATAAATAGTCCATAGTATTCTGAATCACTAATAACATATGATCTCTCTTTATTAATGAGGGAGGAGATTACGATTTGAAATCAGTGACTCCGACAACACCAGGCACGGTACTTGCCAAGTTACGTGATACGTGGTAGGTAATATGGACGTGTGCTGTGTGATCATGATAGACCATGTTGTTTCTCTCTCGAATGATACCATTTACTGGCTGCTACTCCACTCTGTGGCCGAGATACGACTCTCCAACATAGCGTCAGAAGGTCGTCGAGCGAAGTTTGAAGGGCTATAAAATCGGAACGTAGAGCAAATTTCAAAAAATGGCTCGTTGTTCGAGTAATAGTCCATAGTATCTGAATCACTAATAACATTTGATCTTTCTCTTGATAAATGAGGGAGGAGATACGATTTGAAATCGACGATTTTCACAACTTTGACAGCCTTCGTGACCTTGACCTCGACCTTGGACGACCTTGAAAGTTATATCGTTGTGCATGTCTCATCGACCTCTATCCATTCCACTATTGGTTATTGTCTCCACTCGGTTTGATTGTGGACGGACGTACGTAGCGGCGGACAGACTTTGAGACTGGCTTTATTATGTCATCTCTACTGAGATGACCTAAAAAGCAGCTGATATTTCAATCATTTATTCACATGATTTTATTAGGGTGA
>JAXMNL010000123.1:103515-115976 GCA_035128595.1 Eptatretus atami | reverse complement strand
TAAAGCTGCAGCACATCAGGCGTTTACAGTATTTCTCAGCTCAATGAGTCACATGGCCACGTGCCATAACAAAAACTTTCCACATGACTCTTGTGGTGATTTTAACTGCCATTTTGAGACTGCGGTTTTGACAGCACCTGTGCATTCTCCCATGGCATCTTGTGCCCAAAGTTTTGTGTGCGCTTTTTAAAAGACATATTTAAACAGACACAGATAAAAAGAACATAGCCAGAAGGGCACTCTTTGATGTCACGCTGTCACCAGATATGCCTCCACCTCCATTATTACATCATTATACATACTTGCACCAAGTTTGATTTAAATCCCTGAACCCAGATTGAAAACATTAAATAATTCTGGCTGCCTGTCCATGCATCCATCCGATCAGGTTGAAATTTAAAACATATATTCCCCATGACTACGAGATCGTAATTGTGAAGTTTCACGTCGATTGATGAAGCGGTTCAAAAGAAATATATATTTTTTAAAGTTTTGCATTGAATCCAATATGGCTGCCAGACCATATGACCTAATGATTATTTGTAAACACCTTGGTATCCCCAAGGCTTGGGGAACATGTGGGTGAAGTTTCCTCTCGATCTGTATTAGGAAACAAAAGAATAACTCGTATAAGGACCTCTAGCATTCCGAAAACATCTTCTAGATTTTTCAATGAAAAAATTAACCTGCAGTCATGTCAAGTATTTCCATGGGGAAAAGAAGTTGTGTTTATTTTTTTGGACTGATGTCATAAGGTGGCTCCGTATGACGTTCATTATTGCGCTTTTCTGATCAGTATGAAAAAATTGAGGGCATCATCTAGGGCTAAATTGTTATGGGGGGGAAAAAATTTGTCGACATTCAGGCCATTGTAGTCGGCTCAGCATATATATATTATATAATTGTTAAGATTAAAAGACCTTTCAAATTCTCTCAAGGTGAACAGGATCGAGGCAGAACTTTGCAAGGTGTGATCGACTCTCAATGAGAACAAAAACTTTCCCCACCTATGATGTCATTAGGTCACATGTTTTGGCAGCGATATATATATACTATTTTTTTTCTTGAAGAGATAAACTTTTTAAAATTCTTTCTGCTCAGAACGGCTTGACAGATCGAAAGGAACATTCCCCCCATTGTCCCAAAGCCTTGGGATCACAAAGGTGTTTACGAATAATCAATAGGCTATATGGCCTGGCAGCCATATTGGATTCTAGCAAAACTTTATATATAAATTATATATAATATATTATTATATATATATAATTCTTGACTTGCCTTCATCAATACGATGTGAAACTTACATTAATACGATCTAGTAGATCATGGGGATATAAAATATTAACAAAACCAAGATGGATGGAGGGATGCATGGTCAGGCAGCCAGAATTATTAAATGTTTTGATCTGGGTTCAGGTGATTTAAATAACTTGATGCAGATATGTATAATGATGTAATAATATAGGTGGGAGCATAATCTTGGTGATGCGTGAGCATCGAAGAGTGCCTCTCTACAGCTATGTTCTTTTCTTCTGTACTGTTTAAATATGTCTTTTATAAAAGCGCACACAAAACTTTGGGCACAGATCGCCTGGGAGAATGCACAGGTGCTGTCAAAACTGCAGTCTCAAAATGGCAGTTAAAATCACACAAGAGTCATGTGGAAAGTTTTTGTTATGGCACGTGGCTAATATGATTCATTGAGCAACGAGAAATACTGTAAAACGCCTTGATGTGCTGCAGCTTTAATGCCGAATGAGGGCTGCGAGAGTTGGTGAATTAATAGGCAGGCAAGAGGGAGACGGGAATCTTGAATCGGTGCAGGCAAAACGTGGTGCTTCTCTGCCTACTCCTGTGGTGCATCACTACAACCCCACCAGAACAAGCGTGCCGCCTTCTCTCTCTCGACAACGGAAGCATGAGACATTCAACAGATCGCCACCGCCGGAGCAAACTTATTAGCCAGTCGCTATCAGGCTTTTCTCACAAGATTTATTTCTCGTCTCATAATCCCTACAGTATATCTTGCCATGTGATTGAATGGGCCCCAAGGTTTAAATTAATTAGGAACTATACGTTCGCATTGGTCCGTTTTGAGGGCACGTATATGAGTGGAGGGTAAGGGGGTGATTTTATTGTTTATTCATACATACAATTGCATATTTTTGCTTCATGTAACCTTCCCTAAATTTGTGTTAATTATCCTGGTTCTTTGGGTGGATTCCATGTTCTGGTTTCTCGTTTAGTGGTTTGTGTATGCAGGTTGAACGTGTGAAAACCAGTCAAACCGTCCTCAAACCCCATTGGTGACCAACAGTTGCTCGGCCAATTAGATAGGTCATGGGGTGTTGTCAGCGGTCAAGTTATTTTTACAGCTCAACGAATATGTATAATGGGCAACAGGCTGGGAACTGTTCAGGGTTGTGGACTTAGCTGGTGGTTGCGGCGTTTTGACACACCTGCAGGTTTTACCAGAGTAACAAGGAATGCAGAACAGCATACTGTATACACTAGATACTGCATTTCTTAAGGGCTTAAAACAAAACAAAACCAAAGATATCAAGCAGATCAGTCTTGAGGGTTGTTTCTCATCAACTCTCGCCTCCGCAGTTTGATCCCCAAAATATATGATTCAGTGAATTGGGATGCCTCTGGAGGATTGTCGGATCTTTGTGGGGGGTGCCATCACAGTGATCAAGTCTGATTCTGAACGATACAGCTGGTGAACGAGAGTGCGTTGAGTGTGGTGGTTCCATCTCTGACATTTCCAGTATTCACTGAGTTGTCGGGGTGTATATGGCGCCCACACTCTTAACACTTGCATGGACTGGGATTTGGGATGATTGTGGAGAGAGAATCAAGCTGGCAGTGGCATCCTTGGGAAATGTCAGATCTCTGAACCTTGATTCACAGATGACTGCAGTCTCTTGCGGAACACTGAGATGTCCTCTTCATAGGGTGCACTCGAGGCATGATGAGGATTCTGGCCAACTGGACTATCGGGTATTCTCTGTGTCAAACAAAGATCCAGGCTTTCAAATGACATCGTTGGATGCCTAGCTTCTTGTCTCCCAGGCAAAGATATGCTACCGGTTAGACTGTAGTATATGAGAGTTTTACTCTATTGCTAGTAGTTTGGTAAACGGAACTCTCACGGTGTTCTGCAGAGAAGTACGTTCGAGGAAGAGGATCTGTTTATCTTTGCCTGGAGCTGCACCTGTTTGTGTTTGAGTTCGGGGAAGAGAATTCACTGTACCTTGGGAGTGATTAGTCAGGTCTTGCAGGTTGGGAGCTGGATAGTCAATTAGACATCTAGGGGTCGGGCCTGGCTTTGTTTTTCTATCCTCTTCTAGGGGAGTGCATGGATTGTCACTGAACATGGGGTGGTGGTGCTGTCGTAGCATTGCAGGAGGACGAAAGTCTGAATTCTGGTACTTGGTGCTTCAGGTCCTTGCTTCTAAAGTCGGTGTGCGACTGGACTCTTGACAAAGGATCTGAGGACAAAGACTTCACTCATTCAGTCCAGATCTCTTTGGAGATCCTTGGGAACTGCTGGTCAAGTTTGTGTCACAAGCAGTTGCTGACGAGAGGGGCTCAATGATATTTGTTACGTATAGTCGTGAGTGTCAGCTGCAGCTGTAGGACATGTGGCTTCTTTTTCTTCGACGCTGATAGGCCTGCTCACCTACAGATTCTCGCAGGGGAGCCTCGTGTAGTGGAGAAGGATCGAACGGGAGACCAGTGCCTTGTGATTGCAGCGGTTGATTCGCATCTTCATGGAGATGGATGGGCCAAGGCTATATGCTGGGGATGATCCAAGATCAGAGGCCTGAATACTAATCGGAAAATGGACTCAACGACGTGCTGCTTCGGCGATGCTCATAGGCCGACCTAACCTAAACTCGACACGAGTTGTTAAAATATATCGTGTGTGCGTTGTCTTGCCATACTCAAAAACATGAAACTGGCAGTCTGAAACTTTGCATGCGTACTAAGGGACTCCTAAGGGGTGCATGAATGAAAATAGTGTTTGGATTAATTTAAACCCCCTTTGGAAGATTAAAACGCCTTCATTTAATTGTCTCTTTATCAAAGGTTGATGCCTTTGTCACCCATCGTTGTCCTATTTTAAAACGTGCCTATCTTGGAAGGGCCACAACGTGTCTTAAAATAAAGCGCTGCTAAAAAAATGTTTTTGTTTGTTTCATTTCCTCACTCATCAATCAAATGCTCATTTCATAACCTACATAATCGTGTGGTACATCACAATGCTATAAACACCAAAACGCCATTGTTTGTGATTTATTTAATTTTCCGCACATGCAATAAGCTCTAGAATCGCTTACCCTGAGCAAATTTAAGATTAATTGAAGAAAGTTGACCTTTAGCAGCCAGGTCGACTGCTTTAAAAAAGTGGTTAGTTTGTCCAACTTGGACGTGTGTTTGACACTTGGCGCTCCGAGTGTACATGCTTTTATTTTTTTTGCACATGCTCTTACCTGAGCTGAGACGTCGGAGTGTCAGAACAATGATTTTAAATAGAAATTGAACCTTTTTCGAACTAGCTTGAATTGCTGCCGAGGTCAGATCCAGTTTAAATTTTAAATTTGGTTCAGTTAAAGACATTCTAGAGTTATCACATTAGCTGTGATGCTTTATCAATGCACATATATTTATATAAACCTGACATTCCGGCAGTTTCTCGAGGTGTCTGGGTGATGTTATAGAGTATGACACGTAGAAAATGTTATTTTAGAAACATTATTTTGTTTCGCATCGTTCATGTTATCTATGCAGAATAAATTTGATGAGAAGTGGTGAATCATAATTAACATGCCACAACTCGTCTGCCTTGCTCCCTCAACACGTTACAGTCATAAACCCGTCTCCCCTACACTCTCATCATGAAACACCTACTGGACCATTATAAGAAGTTGAGCAGCTTCAATGCGATAAGCTCTAGATCTCTAGCTGAGCCACATTAAATTTATATTGCAAATGAACTTGAGCTGCAGTTAGTACTGCTAGAGAAAAGGTTTATTTGTAGAATTTGCCTTGTTTGATATCGGTCATACGCTGGATATAGGTGTGAGCGTACAGACCGACGCCACGATTCGTCCTCTACGCTCGGCATTCGCTTCGCTCAGCTCCACCGTGCCTTCGCTTCTCTCTCTAAGCTGCCTTAGGCGCTTCCCTCCCCTACGCTGCTTCGCTTCCCCTCCTCTCAACGCTGCATAGTCGCTTCTCCCGCTCGGAACGCGTGCACAGTTCGTCCCTCCCTCATCTTGCGGGCTGCGTTCGCTTCCTCCCTGCTCCATCCCTCTATGCGAAACTTTAGTTCTCTTTCCTTCTTATTTCCTGATTCGCAGTCACCATCCACGGTTCCAGCTTCATTGCACTCACCGCATGCATCCGTGCCGCTACCACCACCACCATGTATTTTGTGCCGCTTTGGTACCCACGGTGCCACCATCTTATCGTTCGCTACCCACGTCCACCCATCCATGTTGCGTCACGGCCCACCACCAATCCATGTTCGCGTCACACACAGATCCTTCGCTCACCCTCACTCCATCCATGGTTCCTCACGCACCCCATCCATGTTCGCTCACACCAACCACCATATCCATGTTTCCTCTCGTCGTCTCTCTCGCCTCCCCCCCCCTTAGTACTCTGTCAGAAAAGGTGATGGGTGGTATTTGCTTGGCAGATAATAGAATGCAATGTTTGGAAATAAGGTCAGTCACAATATATATTTTTCATTCCAGCAAACAAACATTTGTTGCGTCTTGTTGCAGACGAAGGATGGTGGAGCTGGGAGATTTCTTGGTGAAGCTGTTACAGAGCAATCAAAGTACTTTGTAAACCGACGAAAAAAGTCCTACGCTGGTTCTTGAAGTTCGGCCAAGTAATCTTTCTACTCAAGCAAGCATGACACTAATTGCAAGGTTAACTGCTATGTCTCTCAGAGACTCATTCAATCCCTTTATTAATCTGATCTTTCTTGATTTTTTGCGGTAGAATATTCAATCCTCAGTTTCATTGGCTATTGCAATATCAATCATATAGTTCCTGTATGAGTGAGGAAAGTGTGTAGCGCATGTTTACTTGCTTGCTTATCCTTTAATGAACTTCCCCCCCTTTTTCAACGACAATAGTTTTTGTTTTTTTGTTGTTTCCTTGTGAAGGCCCTCAGGTCATATTCGGAATGCTTTCATTTTTCTGTATGCTAAAGGCTAATGTGGGTCTGCCATTAATTTCATTATATTACCGTCATATATTTTGTGCGCAAATGCTCATCATGAGCAATTTCTTTTAGTAAAATCCATTGAATTTCATGAAATAAGACTGTGAGAATGTGGTGCATCATGAGTCCTAGGAGCCAAACTAGTAAGATTAATTCATCGTTCTAGGCGATGCTCAAAGATGCTTAACACGAACGTGCAGCTCACCTGTTGAACTTCAATTCTCTATCATTCCTAATAAGACTCTTACATTTTCAATTGGCTGTGCCCCAAGCTACTCGCGGCTCGGAGTCTTGTAGCGCTATGATCGGTCCGGTTGGTGTTGCTTTGGAGGAAGCCTAATAGATTTGAATTTGGTTATAATTTAATTTTGTATTGAGTATATTTTATTTGCATTCTAATATTTCTGTTTTATGTTGCTTAAGTCCTGAGAGGGTACAAATATTTGTTGCCCAAGCAAAGAAATTCCATATCGAGATTTTGCGTTGGGATGCGAGAAGAATTGACCCCCGTGTGGGGGGTTAAAGTTGCTATTTAAGTAATAAGAGATCCAAAGTTGGATGCCTTGTCAGCAGGGCCTCAATACTGGTGGCTGCTTTTGTCTTTGTGGCCACTGAGCAACGTTCTGAAACTGCTTTTTCTAACGTGACCTTCACAATACAGCGTCGGTGAGATGGAGTTGTGATGAGCCACATTTTGGGGTTTCATCACAAAATACTTACTTGTTTTATTCCACTTTTTTCAGTAACATGAATTAAAATTATTTGCACAGAAATGAGGACCGTCCATGAGGGTGAGAGATGGCACACAGATGAGCAGAACTTCTGAGGAAAGTCTAAGGAAAAATGCTGCTTTTTGGGATTCCACAGCTAGCATCAGGCATTGTGTTCTTCTACCACATAGAGGCCAACAATTAAAAGGACCTTGTGCAAACAAGGCTGATTTGCATGTTAGAAAAATCTTCAATATCCAGCAGGATGTGATTACCCGATCTCTGATAGTTTTCGTCTTATTCGCATCATGTGCTCCTTTGAAACCGAAGACGTTGTGGAACTGTACAAAACCGTGCTCAAACTGTGATGTGCTACGAATGTTTCTTTTTCTTTTCTTGTCCCTTTTCATTTTGATGTTTAGGACGTCTACAAGTATTGGTACTAAGTTAGACCATGAAGAGTGCTTTAATTGTTGGTCATTGTTCTACTCCATGGTCCCACCTCTTAACCTTGGATTATCATTTGTATGCGTTATGCAGCTTGCTTGCTCAGCAGTATGTTGGAACAGTTGCAGAATAATGACTTATATAATAGGGTACGTCTGGCTGCTGTTGGGGCTGGTGGGGTGGTGGTGCATGATGGACTCTGAGATGATCTCATGGAGTCGACGGTGTCATTCTTTATGATCCAGCTCCAAATAGGTTTTCCACGATCCTTGAAAGAGTATTTCAAAAAAATAACATTATTTATTATTTCTTCCTTCATACTGTTGTATTGCCAGTGTAATTGTGGGTATGCTTGCAAGGGTCTTCCCAAATTGGAAGTGTGGAAAAGGCCTCCTTATCCCATTCCGTTTCATCACCATGCAGAATGCTCGCGGTTGCTCGATGGAATTGTTGGGAGTTTTGGTTGTCACGCATTTGTGCTAAATTTCTCATTCTGTTTACATGCAGTTTATTTTGGTTGCTTTTTTCTGCGCATTTGCTTGATGACATATCCAGACAAACGGTGCATGAAGTTTGCAGGATTATAAAATATACAGCAGGTCGCTCAGGAAGTTAGATTATACAGGTGTGGCTGAACAAAGTCCATGCCTTTTTTGTTATCATGCAGTTTCCTGTCTAACCTAGTAGTTTTGTGAATGGGTCATAAAGTCTCTTCTGCCTTGAACGATGTCTTTACTTGCTCTTGTCTACTGCTCATCTCAACCCCTCATTGCAAGCTAGGAAATACGAAAGATTTGAACACTTGGATGCATAAGAGTCGTAGGTCCTACTACCAATGATACTTCATTAATTTGAACTGCCTAAGTGAAATAAACGATGATGTTTAGTTAAATTGTCATAAATGCTTGCACCGATTTGACAGATAAGGGCTATCCATCTATTATGTATGCTAGGTAGGGGTTAAGTTTGCCTTTTTGTTTTTTGGATATATGTGTTCTTTCTTGCCCAAAAGTAAATGAGCTTGGATTAATAAATATGGAAATCGTGATCAGTCAAAAATTATGCAGACAAATTGTCTCCAATGTATGAATTGCTTTCAAGGAACATCTACAAGCCTGCTTTACATGATTATAACCACGAGCAGTATCTACACGCATGACTAGGAGAAGTGGTACTCTACTGGATAAGGTGCGTGCAGCAAATGATTTGTTTGTTATTCGATTTTTCGTGAAGATATAAGATAGAGTGCATAGAATAGGAAGAACTATTATGTGAGTTCATTTACAGACAAGTACAGAAGCGTTATTAATTACATTTTTCTCCCTTTGCAAGTTAGTGGCAGTTGCCATACTTTTGGCTGTCCTAAATAGGAGATGTTGAGTGAGTAAGTTGCATATCACCATCAAGCCATCACTTGATACATGTGCTTTCGTATTCAATCCCTTTTCTCTCCGACATAGGTCAGAGACGGGGGTATTAAAATGAGCTGCGTCGGACTGACCATCATCCGTGCATGCCGGACTTTTTGCATTTTGTATGTGTATTCAAAACCTGCTTAGGATTTTTTATGATTACACAGATCCATTCCTCACAGCACACAACCAACCCAAAGGCAAGGGAGCCTGAGCGCAGCTCATTTTATTTTTGATTTTTTTGGGGGTGGGGGGGATGAAGGCTCCGTCCATTTCGAGAAAAAATACTAAAAAGCTGTGGGTCCATGTCATAATAATAAGATTTCCTTGCCTACCTTAATATCAGCTCAGCTGCCATGAGGGACGAGATGCTCTTGGAATCTAAAGTGGTAAGACATCTCCGATATAGTACTGAGGACTGGGGCCCGAGGAAGGGGGGAAGGGAAGGCGCGATAGGGTGTATGTGCAGATTAACACTCACCGAGTAGTGGAATGTGAGATATGACCACAATCCGGACATAACACCATCCAGATACCGTTCAGAGAAGCAAGAGAGAGTGGGGTGGGAGGCGCACTGTATTAGGGAGGGGTGGAGGAGGATGGACAAAGAGAGAGGGTGGGGGTAGGGGAGTTAGCAGAGAATATGTTATGCTTTATGAACATAGCCACCATGTCGTGTGACAGGTGGGAAAAAAATTGGTTCTAATTGGAGTTAAACAGTTATATGACAGTGAAGTCTCGAAATCAGGTGTTATCAAATGTATTTTGTTTGAACTCCGAAGAAAGCATTAACCTTTGTAAAGCACCCGAGTCGTATAAAATAACAAATTGATTTATAACAGTCACGACAAAGGAAGATGTGATTCGTTCGTGATGCTGCTCGCGGTTAATGTAAAGACCTCATGAGACACGGGAGAACGTTTGCTACAGGTGCCCTTAACCAGCATGCAGGCAATGCACACGACCGCAGAGAGTCCCAATTACAGACCACAATAATAACCATGTATGGTAACCTTCTTGTAAGTAACTGCCAACTATCCTCCGATCATACACGAACTGTATCCACAGTTGAAGTGGATCCCAGAAAGCAGCTTAAGCAATCAACAAGAATTCATTAAAATGTTCGGATGCTGGTTGGCGAAGCAAAGTTGGACATTCGGATACGGCTATTCTGAATTAGACAAATAGAACACTTTTTAGAGTCGTACTGCTGCAAAAGTTCATTTAGGGGCTTAAATTTGTGTAATTCGAGCTTCAGATTTGAGAATTATTGAGGTTATGGCATGTGTTGGAATTAAATAAGCGACGAATGCTGGCGTTCCAGCCTTTAAAGCATTGCATGTAGCCAGGCGATTTGTGGGATGACGATAGAGATGTGAATAAGATATAGTGAGGAAAGGTGAAACACAAACTATCGTTAAGAAAATCGTTGTGGCCTGTTAAAGCTCAGGAAGTTTAGCAAGCCAAAAAATAAACTGAGTGGTTCAGACCCAAACAGAGAGGTATCCGGATAGCCTCAAGACCCAAGTGAGGTGCTGAGGATCGCGTGAGAAGGATATAATATAAATAAGGCGTTAATGAAAATTCAAAGGGGTGTTTTAATTAACCCCCCCATTTTTTCACTCTTGTTGTGCGTTTGGAGTTTTGGTATCTCAAAAGTTTCCGGCTGCGAGTTTAATGTTTAGAGTAATGGGAGACACAGCAATGCATGCTTGACGATTATTGTGTAAGAAATAATCTTTTTCACATTTCTGAGTTCTATTCTAACAATCTTAATGATTCAGTGCTGATTTTGAATCAGTGGTTCCTACACACAGCATGGTGGTATTCTCACTCCTTAAACATCACTTCCCTTTTTATCCAAAAAATATAAAGAAAGAGAAATTTGGCATGTGCATACACTCAGTTGAGGCTCATAGAAAGCCTAGTACAATTGATGACAGAGATGCAATAAGGAGCGAGAGAGAGAGAGAGAAAGAGAAGGAGGGGAAAAACCCAAACAAGTTGAAGGTCAGATGGAGGGGAGATGGACAAACAAAAGATAATTTGTTCTTTGCTTTAGCGATTCCTAGTTGATTCCTTCCTCTTATTTTTTATGTTGTGTGTTTCTTTTCAGTGGAATGCGTGGTTAGGATTTGTGAAAGATACGCGGGACCGAAAAAGTGGGTGTCGAGAAAGTAATAACTTCACAGTGTTCATTCAATCTTTCATTCCAGGAGGTCTGAACTGTGTTAAGTGGAGAGAGTGCTTTTTGAACCTGTGATGTCACACAACCCAAGTCGTGAACACCTGAAGGAAAGCTCATTTTCTGGAGAATAACTATCTGCAGAAAAGTCGTTTTCCAGCCATATGGTCGTGTTTGTGCACGTGATTTGCGACCTGAAGCAAAGAAAGCACGACAGCAAGTTACAAGTTCAAAGTTTGTGAAAAAATGTTAGACAAAATGGCACTGTCTTTAATATGAATCACCAAAGAAGAGTGGCACCCTGTCGCGAACAACATAGGAAGGCACTGACGAATATTGCTGCTGTCGCTTGACCTCGGTCGCAAACGCCCGCAGTACAAGAAATCTAATTTGGCACCTGGTCATGCGCTGCTTCGGATCACCAACCATGGGATGGAGGCCCCTCAATGTCAGGCATGAGATCAGGATCCATCTCGTCTGGACTTCTACTTTAGATACAATCGGCATCACTGCTTGCTCTCATCTTGTTTGTGATATGCATCCAAGGACACTCTACATCTCTCCTCTGATAAGCCAACATGTGCCCAATATAATCCTTAATCTCCTCCCCCTATAGGCTGGAGTGCCAGGGACAACATTGAGCAATGTGCAAACTGGAAATGCACAAGGGAGGATAGGCGGTGCACTGAATAGGGCTTGTGTCGGTGTGAGGCTTACATGAAGGGGACTTCAGCTAACTTCTGGCCTCTTCCTCGTGGGAGAAAAAACCGGGAAGTACTTTGATGCATACAGGCGAAGCGAACAGTTCCCATCCTTCTGTTCTTGGTCACTAAATCCCCCCCCTTCGATTCCCTATTCAAATTATTCCTTCAAAGTTAGGAATGGTCCTGCCCATTATGCACTAAAGTAGAAGAAACGTGGAGATTGGACAAGGGCGTAGAACTGTTTTAGAGTTATACTAGGGCCGTTGAGATAAAAATGGTTTGTTCCAGGAATGAAGCTCTTATGAAGACAAATAATATATCTGATGTCACAGTAGATATCCATTGCGCTCATTGGTTAAGTATTAATCTTGCTGGACTGTGGTCACAAATGTCGATATTGAAAGCACCATCCTCAGCTGTATACAAGTTTTGGTGACTGCTACAAGGGTTATTTTGTGTTCAAACCACTCCCTACTCTGTGTGCACGGTGCTGCGGACATTACCGTACTGGCAAAGTATTGCGGACACTACATATATTAGTATGATTAGTTACTTCAGCCACACATATGCTGACAGGTGTATAACAACAAGCGGCCATCGCAATCTTCACAGACAAACATTGGCAGCAGAAGGGCCGCACTGAAGAGCTCAGGACTTTCCATCGGCACGTCATAGATGTCACCTTCTCCACAGTCAGTTATCAAAATTGCTGGTCCTCCTAGAGCTGCCCTGGTTGGCTGTAAATCCGTTTATTGT
>JAXMNL010000123.1:19878-42902 GCA_035128595.1 Eptatretus atami | reverse complement strand
GAATCATCAATCTTGACGAGCTAGGAGGGGCCATTAGGCTGTGAAGTTCGTTACAGACATTGTCGAGATGGAGTGCCAGCTTGATATATCGGTCAGCACAGAAAAGATCTATGCGCAGCTGGCGTGTGGTGGGCCAGAGTTCAAGATGACACTTTGTCAGTAAATTATGACCGAAGTTATATTTTATACCATGTCAGGGATAGAGGAGCTACAGTTCTAAGCTAAGAAGATATGGGAATGCTTATATGCACATGATAAGAGAGAACACAAAATGGTAACATGCTTGAGGGAAAGAGCATTGGAGATCAGCTTTGAACTAGAACGGCAGCTCATAGATGTACTGTACATGTCTGCCTCGTGGTTCTTTCTGCACAAATAATGTACTGAGCACGCTACTTATGCCGTCTACACTCATTCCATGTCCCATATATTCACAGTTCTGCCATGGGTTATGAATTCATAAATAATTCTTACTCACTCGGTATACGTGAGATACATAGAGTTGTCAGATTTTTGATACGGATTTCTTTCAACCATTTATGGCTGGTACCTCACTGAGCATAATCATTACACCTTGCTACCCATGGGGTTGATACATACTGTATGGCATTTAATTTTACTTACATCTAAATTTCGTTCGTTATTGATCAGTTCTTCTTTTGTTGTGTGTTTGTTTTTTGGAAGATAACTCGAGAACGGAAGAAGCTACCAGTCAATTAACCCGTGGTTTCAGGAGGGTGATGGCTAGCCTGTACTTTTGGTCAAAATCGTCAAGGTCAAGGTCACAGTGAGTCAACATTCGATTTTGATGGTTTGGTAGATAACTCGAGACGGAGAAGTACACTGTCAAATATAACCAAGTGATTGGATGGTGATGGTTGCGCTGATTAGAATTTGGTCAAATCGTCAGTCAGGTCACAGGAGGTCAAATTCGATGTTGATTGGTTGGTACAGATAATGAGAACTTACTGGTTGCGTGCTACCTTCTTCCAGGACGTTTTATTAGACAAGGTCAGAGTAAGTTGTATGATTCCGTGTACCAGTGTTATGGAGCTTGTTTATTTTATTATTTATTCCATTGAGCGATTTCTGAGAAAATGAGTCCAAACTTCCTTTAAATCAATATGGTCCTACCTGTGACGCTGACATCGAGTTAGCTTTAAAAATTTATCCTGGGTCCTCTATATTAATTTACATCGATCGGCAACATTTGCAGGAAACCGTTTTTAAAGGGCAAAAATATAGTACGACATGATGACACCGTAGGTCACATTCCTTTGCTTGGTCAAGAGGTAGTTAATGGGTTGTACATTGGAAACTGGAAGTGAAGTGAAACTGAGTCCAATCAGGAGATTAAAGGGTCATTAATGCAAGTTGGGCACCATCTGGGACTTAGGGGAGCCAATGATTTACAATAGATATGGGCTCTGGGATGAAGACATTCATACAAGGTTAGCCAGGTATTTCCTTTCCGTCAGAGCAAAGGGCCACTGCTGCCTCGTGCCAATCTTGATTCGGCGGCATGTGGAATGTATACATAACTGAGTCCGTGAGAAAGGGATAAAAATGATGTTTCCAGAAAGTCGAGTGGCCATTAATGTATACTGTACTTCGGAACGACAAGTTCAGATGTTCTTGGGGGACCAGGCCTTTGGAGATGAGACAAGCCAATTATTAGAGGGAGCATCAACTGCATGATGGAGGTGAATGGTAAGACAGAAAAAAATTTTTTGTTAAAATTTAAAAAAAATAAACTATGAAGTTTCTAGATACCTTGGGTTTTACTCCTCTCTCCACCACCACCCCCCCAAAAGGTATTACAATGTACAATGTACCCAGTTGGCCTACTGATTTTGTTTCGATTCCAGGGATGCTCGCATGTGTGCATTGAATAAGAATAATTCAATGTGGCAATTCATAATGGGTTGGAGGAGGGGTCAGACAATTGACAAGGGTGTAGAAAGGCAGGGAGAAGTAGGGTGAAGTTGCTTCCATTTGCATACATAATAAAATCACAACTCATTGCAAACTTTCCCACTTAATCCGATTCTGCCACGGCTGCACTGGGTTGTGCAAAATATAATTGGGCAAAAGTTTCAAGCGTGAAACTCATGATGTTTACATACAGAACAATTGCATGGTTTATTGCTTTCGAGAATGACAACTTCGGCTCACACAAGACTATTATCTAGATGCGATATAACCCAAAGGAGTGCACACTGCATGAAGCAGTCAATTATCCCTCCCAAATTTGTTCACCCCTTTCTGGGATTGCATCTCCCTGGGCTGCCTCATTCAAACTTTTTGGATATCGACTCCTTGTTTCTTTTTTCCCTTGACTGCCTTCAGCTCAGAATCAATGAGTTAGGGGAGAAATCGCTGATGACAACATGTAGGTTGAGCTGTGAGAAGAAATTGAGAAAAGACAAATATATTATGTGAAAAAACAGCATATTAATAGCATTTTAGGCGTCATAGGACTAGCGACGGAGCATTACGGTCTAGTGGTTAGAAATCTTATTCAATCTCAGGCCAAATTGTCAATCATTGGGACAAAAAAAAAAAAACCTCGAGAGTTCGTTTGTTCTGGAAACATTGTAAAAACAAAACACACGTTTGGTCATGAGGATTCAAAAGTTAGCACAGTACCTTGCCATACTGATGCCTGCAGTTTTCAAAGGCATGTACGAAGTTGTTTAATGCCAACCTTCTCACGAGCTTTTAGTAAAACAGATATTGCTTCCAGTTACAGCGAATAATGACTGAAGCACATTTGAAAGTCTTTCGGTGTACGATGCGGCAATTATAAATTATAACGTTCTGCAGGAAACCTCTCAATGCTCGAGTGTGACGATTATGTAAGCGCTATGTTTCCTGCAACATGATAAAGACATTCCAGTTCAGGTGAATTATGGTCCTATTTTCACCGTCCGCCCAGTATCTTTTTGAAATTTTTACAATACGTGGTTCAATAAGAGATACTTAAAACTTTTGAATGAACCTCGGTTTTTTTGTTTTTTTTACTGTTGGGTTTGGATTATTTGTTTCTACTTGTGAATGCATATGGCAAGTTCTCCATACTTTTTCTTCCCAAAGTCATGCGATCCTGATGCCAGAAGAAAAACGGTCACATCTGATAGGTCTTCACAATAATTGCGGTCTTCTGATCACCTATGATGCACGGCACATGATATTTTACGGGCAAAAGGACAGTTGGAAGAACACAAACCAAATCGACTCTCTTTCTCATGTTTAACTATGGTCAATGGAACTCACGAGAATCCCAAGTCGCCAGCCTATGCAGGACAAAGTGACACGTATGAATCATTGTACATGCTGAGAAATTAACCTGCCTTTATGCCTAAAACCTCACCTACTAAATTCACCAACCAGTTTTTAATTTTCTTCTAACCGGTTCCCAAAAGTATAACCTGAATCGCCGAATCTGACTGTGTGTTAGCAGCCATTTCTTTAGGACGCAAAGGAACTAGGTCATAAGCGTCGGATAGAGAGTTTTGATGTCACCAAAGGACTAATGAGGGTTGATAGTTCATGAGCTCCTTTATCCCACATGAATGCATTAATGCAGCTATAACTAACAAGGAAAACGAATAGGCGATGGACTGTGAAGGAATATGAGGATATGAGATAATGTACCAGAAGGTGGTAAATGACGAAGATATAAAAGTGTCGAAATATAGAAGGCAGCTCTCCTTACCTTGTCTGTCCGAAGGTTCAAATGCCAGATTTTCGGCGAGTCGCGATTGCGACCACGGGTGAACGACGTGATTTGAGTGAATTATTTCAAGGTGCGGAGGACAGTAAACAACATGGTGTTTTGTGACATAGGTATCACAATAATTTTAGTAATTGGATGCTGATCAAAGAGAAAAAAAATGCCACACATTAAAGTCAATAGCAGTAATTCCATAAACAACAACAACCAAAATGCTATGCGCACAAAGTATAATTAACAAATTCTTCTAATCTGAAATGAAACCACTCCCCCCCCCCCACAACTCCAACATCCTCCTCAATTTAAGTACTGCCAGAAGCAAGGCAGTCTACATTTTGATACAGAGTGGTCTCATCAGAATTGCAGGCATCGTGCATCTAGTTAAATTCTTTCAAGGGGAATGGTGTCAGCGACTCAATTATCAGAATGTGAACACCAACGCCATTTTCATTATCGCCCTGCGCAGTGACACTGGGTGTATGAAAAACATGGCTTGTTCAAATGAGTAATGATGAAAACCACTACTCGGCGAATGAACGTCGCCTGAATCTGGTGCTGCGGACGGTTGTCAGGTTGCATCACCTTCAGTTGTGAACACGGATTTTCCGAAATAACTTTTTTTCTGAAAAGATGGCTTAGGACAGAGTTTGCACATCTGACACCATCATGATCCTCTGTTTTATCTCTACATTGAAGCAGAAAAAAATTAAATAAAAATACAGGGCACTTGAGTTGGCAGCAGGTCATTCACAAATTTAGCAAGCACTTTTCGACAATGGAAGAAGTTGTGCCCAGGGTGCAAAGCTATTCGGAGTTTGAGATTTTTCTCCAGTTTCCACAAAAAGAGAAAACTAAACCATTAGATTGAGAGTGGTAGAAGAAGAAAAAAACTGTTGGCCAATTAATATGTTGGTTTGTAATACGTTATCTTCACGCAGATGTTAGCTCTTTCTCCAGTCTTAAAAGTCTAAATCATTTTTGAAGATTATTTTATATCACAATATATAAAAGTTGGAGGACATATGTCCTCTGTCTCATAGAGAGTGCATCGCCCAGTATGGAGTACCAATGACGCAAAGCGTCCATTTTTACAGAATTGGCGCAGTGATCAGTTTGTCTGCCATACCACTCGTTCACAGCGCTCTCTCTTCTTCAGGTTAGTTCAAAGGAAGTGTTTCATCAGTGACCATCAGAGGATGGCCTGATATCCTCAGTGCCATCATGCAGACTAAACTTGCATATATTTCTTACAATCCCAATACCATTGCAATTGGACCCAAGAAATGTGAACCCCACTATTGGTGTACCGGCCCCAATATCATGTCAATCAGTAGGTATCTTTGGTATATTACAATGTTTTCAAAGAACAAATTTCTGCCACACCTTTTATTATGGAAGCAACTGAAGGGCAGAGTCCAAAGAAGAAACGACACAAATCTGATGGACATGCAACTGAGGCAATCTGCCATAAGGTTAACTTACAAAACGCATAAATAAGTCACTCTATGATGTGTCCTCAATATATTGCATGCACTGCCTGGAATGACATTTGTAAACTTCAGTGAGAATGAAATTCACATAGACTCATCTATCTTTCAACCATGCTTAAAAAAAAATAAAAAATGGTTGCAATTAGAATCATCATGTCAATGTCATGTGGCATACATAGGGTTTGTATCATACAAAGTTGAATCATCTATGATAATGTTCGTCTCGTTTGATAATTATGCCAAGTAATGATTTAATAAAACATTTAGATACAGTGTATTACTGTAGAAGAATGATCTTGACCACGCTGGCTGCCGTCGGCCTTTTTCTTCTCATTTCTTGTGAATAAATCCCTTTATATGAAACCTCGGGTGGTCATCAGGTGAGGCCGCCATATGCGCTTGTAATTGGTTTAGGAATGTTAAGATGGGCAGATAAGGTACGGCATCGACACATCAAAGCTCAAAGCTTCGCTCAGCTATCTGTTAGACACGCCACCACGTTGTTGGACATTAGCCAATTAACCCAGCGATGCTGTGACTTGCTCTACCAGCCACGGCATATAGTTGTTGAAGCACACGCCACACCAATAACTAGAACAATATTAAGTCTCAGTTTGCCCGAATGGATGCTATTTTATAACTCTCAAATCAGTGGCGACTCAATTACCAAAGCTCAGCTGTGTGTGTCAGACAGGAAGTCTATGACTGAAGAAACAAGAGAAGTGAGTTGTCCGACAATTATAAATAAATCTCACGGCAATTATCTTTTTCATCCAATGTAAAGAAGTAAAAGTTCTGATAGTTGATGACTCACACATACCTTCATCCTTATTATGTGCACAAAATTGCTAGTGGTTTACCTGGGTGGATAGGCAATGGCTTCACAACAATCACGTGCGAAGCAGCAAAGGCATCGCAGCGGAGCTGTGACATAGAGCCACGGTCTTATCCATCGAGAAAAAGAGGAATAGTTCTGTGAGATAAGAGGTGGGAGGGAGGAGGGAACGGGTATCAAGTCAAACTAGGTGACGAACATATGTGAGGACAGACCTTATAAGTGACACAGGAAAAAAAAATGAACACCCGCGAGGCGAATGTTTTGTTTCCACAGTGAAGATAAACGATACACAGTGGATGTTAGTTTCCACAACAGTATTACTGTACAAGAAATAACAAGATACAATGCTTGATATCCCTCTATTTAGTCTTCATGGCGAGCAAGAATGACAATCTAGAATGTTTATGCTGCGTCATTGGGAACAAGCAACTATATCTTCTTTCCTTTAGGTGAGGTCATGATACAAGCTTGCCCATCTGCCATGACACTCGCCATTCATTGGATCAATATCAAAGTATTTTTAGCGCAAGTGTTTGCAATGAATGAGATAAGTTTTTCTCTTTTGCATATACACAGTGAATCCTCAATACAGCGCATGTGGGAATCAAATGAATACCTAATGTTAAATATGCATTTATTGCTTTTCATTGCAAAACAAATTAAAAGCGTACTTAACATTTGACATATAAAAATGGTGTTATTGTATAGCACCTTATATAAAAGCAAAGGACGATAATCGTCGATACAGGCGTGCAGGATCGCAAAAAAATAGCATAGAAAGAACTACTTTCAGATTCGGCATTCGACGTGAAATGCGAGTGGGCGGAAGATATGCGTTCGTACTGAGGGCCGTTTCTTTTTTCGTCAAGCAAAATAAAGTTGGCAACATATATAACACATTACTTCCAATCGTACAGCGTGGCATGGGACCGCAAAGAATGATACAAGAAGACTAGCTTTCAGCATTCGCGATCGGTGCGAAATGCGAGTGGGGGAAGGACATCTTCGTTCGTTTGTACATGAGGGGGAGCGTTTCTTCATTTTTTCTCATCAGCAATAAATTAAAAATGGTTTCATCATATATAGAACATTAGTTTCCAAATTTCATTGAATACGGTGTATTTCGTCAATGCGCCTATCGCGAGTAAGCAGCGATCTAACCGGAGCGTTCATTGGCTGTCTTGGGCACTGGGGGGAGGACACGACCCACTGGGAGATGTGGTACGACGGGGGGATTTCAAATCGTGCAATTGTATACATGCAGACGGCTGTAGCAAAGTGTTCCCCCTTGAACTGTGTGATGTCTCAACTGTGCAATATGCAGTATGCATGCTGCTAGCTTGATGGTTTGAGGGTGCCGAGCACCAAGCAGTGTGAAGCTTCCATGGATAGAAGCATCCTGGCGGATATCCTCTGCCCACAGTGTGTGAAAGCCATGAATCGAAGGAACACATGCGTGCGTGAGATAATGCAGAGAGGCTATCCACCACACTATCCTCATGCGGCAAGACAAAGGTAAAAATAAAATATCTAATACAATGTATTACAGATAAGATTGCATATATACTTCTCTTTCTCTCTCTGACATACAGATTGAAGAGACTAGTCATATGGTAGTAAGATTGCGTATGGACATTTAATCTGAGCCTCGATTAGTGAAGCAATTCAATCCTACTTCGTAGCAAACTGTTGTTTAGTGACTTTCAAAGCAGGGTCATTGCATCAGGCAACAATTTTAGAGGACCAGTTTGTGCAAAGAGAAGATTTTTCGGTGAAATATTACCATTCAATCAGACCGGTCTAAATGGGTAGAGGTAACCGAGTGGGAGATACAATCTCTCCATGAGGTATACATTTTTGCACTCTACATCACAAAGCTATATTCAATCCAGATGTCAGACTTCATAACAATCCACATCAAAAAAAAAGGATAAAATAAACAAACAAACAAATAAAAAAATAACCAATGTCACCGCGGGTGCACGTATCTTCCAAAAAGTGACCACGGTGACTTCTTTAAGGCACACTGAGGACAGAAGGCTCCACCACAAGCGATCCTTGGAATATCTGCCTACGAAAGATTCCGATGACATCGTTCTACAGAGTACACATTGAAATATATGCGTTGCTCATACGTCAAATGAGTCATATATCTCAAGCTTGACTAATCTAGAAGACTCAGTAGAGGTGTTTCAATTTGAGGTACACACGGATAGGTTCTAAACTAAATTTGACCTTGGGTTCAAAGTTTTACTAGGTAACCTTTGAAGGCAAGGCCATCTCCCAAAAATCTATCAGCTGAGCGCCAGACCATGAACTATATCCACAAATTGAGATGAGCGATCAAAATTACCTCAAAAAATAAGTTTCGTGCGACTCCCTATTGCGACAGTGACTCTGACTGAAATTTTATTGCGCTGAAGGACCTCTATGGACCTGATATGCGAAGTTACAAAATTTCCATGATAACTGTGCTTGCAGAGTGATCGATCGTGATTACAGACAAACAAACAAAAAACAAAAAACAAAAAAAAACTACACTGAAACATAGTTGCAAAAACTTCGTTTTGGCAGATAACAAGGAGATCCAGAAGCCTTTTCATACATTTCTAGTATACGTGAAAAGCAAATGAAAGTAGTCTGAGATAGACGAACACAGAAAAAGGAAGTGGTCTGCCTGCATTATTTAAAAAAAAACAAACAAACAAAAACAATACCTTGGACCAAGAGAGATCGAGTAAATCTGCAGTGTGACCACTGTATTCGCAAAATGGCTTCTGTCGGAACGGGGCAGCTGTATCACCTTCAGGTTCCTCCACCGAGAATAAGTGCGACAACACAAGTTGTTGCTGTGATACTTGTCTGCACACTCCTCCGATATTTTTACATTTTTTCTCTTCATTAATGTGTGGTGTGTGATTTTTTATATCTGAGTTTGCAAAATGTAAAAATATCGGAGGAGTGTGCAGACACAAGTATGACGCCAACTTGGTTGTCGACACTTATTCTCGGTGAGGAGAACTGAAGTGTACCAGCTGCCCGTTCGACAGAACCAGTTTGCGCATACAGTGGTCACTCTGGCGGTTTGACGTTGTTCGATACTCGTCCTCTTGGCTCCAAGGTATTTTTTTTGTTTGTTTTTAAATAAGCAGGCAGACCACTTCTTTTTCTGTGTTCGTTCTTATTAGCGTACTTTCATTTGCTTTTCACGTGATACTAGAATGTATGAAAAGGCTTCTGGATCTCCTTGTTATCTGCAAAACGAAGTTTTTGCAAGTATGTTTCAGTTGTATGTTTTTTTTGTTTTTTGTTTTTTGTTTGTTTGCTGTAATCACGATCGATCACTCTGCAAGCACAGTTATCAGGGAAATTTTTGTAACTTCGCCATATCAGGTCCTATAAGTCCTTTCGCGCATAAATTTCAGTCAGGAGTCACTTGTCGCATAGGGAGTCGCCGAAACCCTTATTTTTTGAGGTAATTTGATGCGCTCATCTCAATTTGTGGATATAGTTCATGCGTCTGGCGCTCAGCTGATTAGTTTTTGGCAGATGGCCTGCCTTCAAATTAGCCTAGTCAACATACTTTGACCCAGGTCAATTCAAGTTTAGAACCAATATCGTGTAGTACCTCAAATTGAACACTCTACTGAGTCTTCTAGATGTCAGCTTGAGAAGCATATGACGTCATTTTGACGTTATGAGGCAAACGCATATTTCATGTTATCTGTAGAACGATGTCATTCGGAATCTTCTCGTAGGCGATATTCCCAAGGATCGCTATGCTGGTGAAGCCTTCTGTACCTCAGTGTGCCTTAAAGAAGTCACACGTGGTCCTTTTTGGAAGATACGGCACCCGCGGTGACAATTGGTTATTTTTTTATTGTTTGTTTGTTTATTTTATCCTTTTTTTTGATGTGGATTGTATGAATGTCTGACATCTGAATTGCAATATAGACTTTGTGATGTAGAGTGCAAAAATGATACACTCATGGTAGAGATTTGTATCTCCCACTCGGTTACCTCTACCCATCTAGACGGTTGATTGAATGGAATATTTCACCGATATAATTTTCATTGCAAAGATGGTCTCTAAAATTTTCGCTGATGCAATACCCTGCTTTTGAAGTCACTAAGACAAACAGTTTGTACAGAAGTAGGATTGAATTGCTTCACTAATCGAGGCTCAGATAAATGCGTCCAACGCAATGCTTACTACATTATGAGCTAGTCTCTTTGCAATCTGATTCAGAGAGGAAAAGAAGAAGAATTATGCAATCTTACTGTATCATTTGATATTAGATATTTTATTTTACTTTGCTTGCTGCATGATGGATAGTGTGGTGAGATAGCCTCTTGCATTATCTTCACGCATGTGTTGCTTCGACTTCATGGCTTTCACACACTGTGGGCAGAGGGAAATATCCGCCCAGGATTGCTTCTAATCCATGGAAGCGTTCCACACTTGCTTGAGTGCTCGGCCCCTCAAACCATCAAGCTACAGCATGCATACTGCAATGCACAGCTTGATGACATCACACATTCAAGGGGAACACTTTCTACAGCCGCTGCACTGTATACAATTGCCACGAGTTTGAAATGCCCCCCTCGTCTACACGACTCTCGTGGGTCGGTCCTCCCCCACGTGCCCACAGACAGCCAATGAACCGCCGTCCGGTTAGATGATGCTTAACCTCGCGAATAGGCGCATTGACGAATACACCGTATTTCAATGAAATTTGAAACTAATGGTTTATTATATGATGAAACCATTTTTAATTTATTGCTTGAGAAAAAATGAAGCAAAACGCTCCCCCTCATGTACAGAACGAACGAGATGTCCTCCCCCACATCGCATTTCTGCGCGATCGCCGAATCGAAAGCAAGTTCTTTATGTATCATTTTTGCGGTCCCATCCACGCGTACGAATTGTGAAGTAATTGTTATATATTGCACATTTATATATTGCTTGACGAAACAAGAAACGGCCTCATGTACGAAGAACAGACTATCTTCCGCCCACCATCCATTTCATCGAATGCCGAATCTGAAAGCTAGTATCTTTGCTTGTATTTTTTTGGGTCCTGCACGCCTGTATCGAAATTATGTCCTTGTTTATATATAAGGTGCCTTACAATAACCCATTTTTATCATCAAATAGTTTAAGTACGCTTTATTTTGTTTTGTACTGGAAAAGCAATAAATGCATATTTAACATTAGGTATTATTTGCTTCCCACATGCCTGTATTGAGGATTCATCTGTGTATTGCAAAAGAGAATAACTAATCTCATTCATTGCAAAACACTTGCCTAAAATACTCTTGAATTGATCCAATGAATGGCGAGTGTCATGGCAGATGGGCAAAGCTGGTATCATGACTCACCTTAGAAGGAAGAGAGATAGTTTTGTTCTCCATGATCAGCAGCATAAAACATTCTATATCTGTCATTCTTGCTCCCATGAGACTAAATAGAGGGTATCAGCATCCGTATCTTGTATCTCTTTTACAGTAATACTGCTTGTGGAAACCTAACATCCACTGTGTATCGTTTTCTTCACTTGTGGAAACAACATCTCCGCCTCGCGGGTGTTATTTTTTTTTCCTGTGTCACTTCTACAAGGTCTGTTCACATTGTTCCGTGCACCAGTTCGTCGACTTCGATACCCGTCCTTCCTCCCTCCACACCTCCTTCTCACAGAACTATTCCTCTTTCTCTCATCGATGGATAAGACCTGCGCTCTATGTCACTCTCCGCTGCGAATGCCTTTGCTGGCTTCCAGCACGTATTTGTGACAGCATTGCCTATCCACCCAGCGGTAATATCCACAGCACTATTTGTCACTATAATAAGGATGAAGGCTATGTGTCGAGTCCATACAACTATCAAACTTTGTATGCTTACATTGGATGAAAAAGATATAATTGCCGTGAGAATTTATTTAATTTGTCTGGAACAACCACTCTCTCTTGTTTTCCTTCAGTCATGGACTTCCTGTCTGACACACACGCTGGCTTGGGTAATTGAGTCGCCACTGATTGAGAGTTATAAAATACTCCAATGGGAAACTGAGACTAATATTATTTTCTAGTATATATGTGTTGGCTGTGTGTCTTCAACACTATCATGCACGGGCTGGTAGAGACGAAGTTCACACACGCTGGGTTAATTGTGCACATCGTCCAAACAACGTGGGGGCGTGTCTAAGAGAAGCTGAGCGAAGCTTGACTTTGATGGCGATGCCGTACCTAATCTGCCCATCTTAACAATTCCTAAACAATTACTAAGCGCATATGGCGGCCCACCCCTGATACCACCCGAGGTTTCTATAAAGAGGGATTTTCACAAGAAATGAAAGAAGAGAAGGCCGACGCACAGCGTGGTCAAGATTCATATCTTCTAAGTATATACACTGTATCTAAATGTTTTGATATAACCATTACTTGGATATTATCAAGACAGCAACATTTCAAGTGATTCACTTTGTATGATCATAAACCTTAGTATCCACATGACATTGACATGATGTATCTGAATTGCAACCTTTTTTATTTTTTTTTAAAGCATGGTTGAAAGATGAATGAGTCTATTGAATTCATTTCTCATGATAGTTGTTACAAAATGTATTCTCAGGCAGTGCATGCAAATATTGAGGCACATATAGAGTGACATTATTTACTGCGTTTTGTAAGTTGAACTTATGGCAATTGCCATCAGTTGCATGGCCATCGCATTTGGTGTCGTTTCTTCTTTGACCTCTGCCCTCAGTTGCTCCATAATAAAAGGTGTGGGAGCGAATTTGTTCTTTGAAAACATTGTAATTATACCAAGATACCTACTGATTTGATGAATATTGTGTGGCCGGTATCACCAATGAGTGGGGTTCACATTTTTGGGTCAATTCATGGTATTGGATTGTAAAGAATATTATGAGTTTAGTCTGCATGCTGGCACTGTTAGGCGATCTCCTCATCTGATGGTCACTTGATGGAAACTTCGCTTGTGGAATAACTGCAGAAGAGGTACGCTGTGAACGATGGTAGTGGCAGACAAACGATCACTGCTGCCAATTCTGCAAAAATGGACGCTTTGCGCTCATTGGTACCTGCTAGTGGCGTGCACTCTCTATGAGACAGAGGACATATGTCCTCAACTTATAATGTATATAAAATAAATCTCAAAAATGATTCTAGACTTTAAGACTGGAAAAGAGCTACATCTGCGTGAGATAATATTACAACACAATCATATTAATTGGCCAACAGTTTTTTTCTTCTGTTACCACTTCAATCTAATGGTTTAGTTTTCTCTTTTTGTGGAAACTGGAGAAAATAATTACAACTCCCGAGATAGCTTTGCACTCCTGGGGCACAACTTCTTCCCATTGTCGAAAATGCTTGCTTAAATTTTGAAGCACCTGCTCCAACTCAAGTTGCCCTGTATTTTTATTTATTTTTTTCTGCTTCAATGGTAGATAAAACAAAGGTCCATGATTGTGTCAGATGTGCAATAACTCTGCCTAAGGCATCTTTTCAGAAAAAAGTTAGTTTCGGAAAATCCGTGTTCACAAACTGAAGGTGTGCAACCATGACAACCGTCCGACAGCCAAGATTCAGGCGACGTTCATTCGCCGAGTATGAGTTTTCATCATTACTTCATTTGAACAGCCATGTTTTTCATACACCAGTGCACCGCAGGGCGATAATGAAAATGGCGTTGGTGTTCACATTCTGAATATTGCATCGCTGACGCCAGTTCCCCTGAAGGAATTTACTAGATGACGAGCCTCAATTCTGATAGACCATCTGTTAGTCAAATGTCAGACCTGACCTCTTGCTGGCAGTACATTATAGTTGAGGAGGGAGTTGGATTGTGGGGGGGGGGGTAGTGGTTTTTCATTTCAGATTGGGAAGAATATTGTTTTATACTTGTGCGCATGAATTTTGGTTGTTGTTGTTTGTTATGGAATTACTGCATTTGACTTGTAATGTTGGCATTTTTTTTCTCATTTGATCCAAGCATTTCCAAATACTTAAATTATTGTGATAACCTATGTCAAAACACACCATGTTGTTTACTGTCCTCCAGCCACCTTGAAAATTTCACTCAATCACGTCGTCTCCACCCGGTCGCAATACGCACCGGCCTAAAATTCTGGCATTGACACCTTTCGGCAGAGCAAGGTAAGGATGAACTGCCTTCTATTTTCGACACTTTTATTCTTCGTATTTACACTCTTCTTGGGACATTATCTCCATTCCTCATATTCCTTCACAGTCCATCGCTATTTCGTTTTCCTTTTAGTAAGCTGCATAATTAGCATTCCATTGTGGGATAAAGGACTCATGATACTTTCAACCTCATAGTCCTTACTGGTGACATCCAAACCTCTATCGCGCTTATGACACGTTGACCTTTGCGTCCTAAAGTAATGCTGCCTCAACAACAGCAGTCCGATTCGCTGGATTCGGTTATACTTTGGGAACCGGTAAGGAAAATTAAAAAGGTTGGTGAAATTTAGCTAGTGTGGGTTTTAGCATAAAGGCAGGTTTAATTTCTCAATGTAAATGATTATACTGTTCACTATTGTCCTCGCATGAGGCGGCGACTTGGGTTCCGTGAGGTTTCCATGTGACATAGTGTACAACATAGAAAGAATGTGATTTTTTTGTGTTCCTTCCACTGTCCTCTTTGCCTCGTATTATAATATCAGTTGCCAATGCATCAGTAGGTGATCAGAAGACCGCTACATTTATTGTGAAGACCTATACGATGTGACCGTTTTCTTCGTCATCAGGATCGCATGACTTTGGGAGATAAAAGTATGGAGGAACTTGCCATATGGCATTCACAAAGTAGAAACAAATATACCAAAACCAAAGTAAAAAAAAAACAAAAACCGAGTCATTTCAAAAGTTGTTGAAGTATTACTCTTATTGAACCACGGGTATTTGTAAAAATTTTCAAAAGGATGATGTCGGTGGACGGTGAAAAGTAGGATCTATATTCACCTGAACTGGAATGTACCTTTTCATGTGTGCAGGAAACATAGACGCTAAATCGTAGCACTCGGCAGCATTGAGAGGTTTCCCATGCAGAACGTATTTAAATTGCACGCATCCTGTACACGAAAAGACTTTCAAATGTCTTCAGTCATTATTCGACTGTAACTGGAAGCAATATCTGTTTTTTACTAAACGCTCCGGAGAAGGTGGCATTAACAACTTGGTACATGCCTTTTGAAGAACTCAGGCATCAGCATGGCAGGTAATGTGCTAACTTTTGAATCCTCATGACCCCAAACTGTGTTTGTTTTACTGTTCCATGAACAAACTGAACTCCTCGATTTATTTTTTTTTTTTGGTCCAATGATTGATCAATTTGGCCTGAAGATTTGAATAAGATCTTACCAACTAGACCTAATGCTCCGTCGCTAGTCTTATGACGCCTAAAATGCTTATTAATAAGTGTTTTTTCACAATAATATAATTCTTCTTTGTCTCCAATTCTCTTCTCACAGCTCAATACATGTTGTCCATCACGATTTTTCTACCCCTAACTCATTGATTCTGGAAGTGAAGGCAGCAAGTGGAAAAAAAGAAGACAGAGGAGTCGATATCCAAAAAGTCTTGATAGGGCAGCTCAGGGAGATGCAATCCCCAGAATAGGGGTGAACAAATTTGGAGGAAACTTGACTGCTCATGCAGGTTGACTCCGTTTGGTTTATCATGCATCTAGATAATGTCTGTGTGAGCGGAGTATCATCTCGAACAATAAACCATGACAATTTTCTGTATTAAACATCATGAGTTTCACGGCTGAAACTTTGTGCCCCAATTATATTTTGCAAACCCAGTGCAGCGTGGCAGAGGTTAAGGGAAAGTTTGCAATGAGTTGTGATTTTATTATGTATGCAATATGGAAGCAACTTCACCCTACTTCTCCTGCTCTTCTACACCCTGTTACATTGTCTAGAACCCCTCCTCCCAACCCATTGAATTGCACATTAGAACTTATTCTTATTTTCAATGGCACACACTGCGACTTCCCTGGAAATCTAAAACAAAATCAGTGAGGCCAACTGAAGGTAAAACTAATTGTAATATACCTTTTGCGGGGGGTGGCTGGTGGGAGAGAGAGTAAAACCAAGGTATAGAACTTCATAGTTTTTTTTTTTAAATTTATACAAAAAATCTTTTTCTGATCTTTACAATTCACCTCCACTTCAATGCAGTTTGATGCTCCCTCTAATAATTGGCTTGTCTCATCTCCAAGTAAGGCCTGGTCCCCCAAGGCAACATCTGAACTTTGCCTGTTCCGTACATATACATTAATGGCCACTCGACTTTTCTGGGAAAATCTATTTTTTCCCCTTCTCACCCGGACTCACGTTGTATACAATCCACAATGCCGCCCGATAAGATTGGCAGCCAGGCAGCCAGCTGGCCTTTGCTCTGACTGGAAAGGATAGATACCTGGCCTAACACTTGTAATGTCTTCATCCCCATGCCAACTTATTGTAAATCATTGGCCTCCCCCTAAGTCCCAATGCGTGCCCAACTTCATTAATACCCTTTATCTCCTGTCTGGACTCGTTTACCTGTTCCACTTCAGTTTCCAATGTACAACACCATTACACTACCTCTTGCCACGCCAAAGAATGTGACTGGTGTCACTGTCTACTATATATTTGCCTTAAAAACCGGTTTCCCTGCAAATGTGTCGATCCATGTGAATTTAATATAGAGGCTACCAGGATAAATTTTTAAAGCTAACTCGATGTAACAGGTCACCAGGTATGAGACCATATTGAATTTGAAGAAAGATTTTCATTGGAAATCTTTTAAATCGTCAAGAATAAAATAATAATAACCCAGCCAGTCCATAGATGGTACTTACGAAAATTTACTTGGAATCTGCCCTTGTTAATAAAACCTGTATTTGAGAACGACGTAGCCCCGAGCCAAAACAGAAGTTTCACTAGATCACTGTAAATAAATGAAGTTTAGAACCACTGTGACCTTGCTTGAACGATTTTGAACAAATCCTATCAGGAAGACACATACAAAATACTGATAGTGGGTTAATTTGACATCGGTAGTTACTCGTTCTCGAGTTATCCTGTAAAAATCAAAAATAGAATGTTAGACCTCCCAATGTGACCCACCTTGACTTTGACCGATTTGAAAAAATGTAATCACGTGTAGACATCTCTGAATACGGGTGTATTTGAATTTGGTCGCCTTCCATTCAGTGTCGATAGGTCTGACATAAAACCAAAAAACAACAAACAACAGAACCAGGAAATGATCCAGTATACCTTAAGACATCCTTATTTTGTAAGTTAATTTTGAAATGCATACCCAGTATGTCATCAACTCATGGGCGTATGCAGGGTAATTGTATGTCATGTGAGTGTTTACCATTATGGTTGAATTGATCCTTCTCAAAATCGCTTCCATGTTTAGTCCTATGACCCGATGTGAGTGAGAATTAAATTATGACATTACCTAAATGCCAAGAAATGTGACCATAATACCTACAGGAAGCATGTGTTAACCCGGGCCTAATCGTAGTCCTCAGTTAACCGATGTATTTTTGATGCCAGAATAAACGCCGAGGCCCGAACGTACAACAGTATGCGCTCTATGCAGTGCCAACGTTTAGTCTCACAGTGATTCCTTCTCAAATGAATCTTACATCTCAAGCCATTGTTACCTATTTTGTGTCTTTATCTTTCATCCTTGTGCCATATATATGCATTCTATGCTTTCCATTAGCTTAATGAATGTAGCTTCTTACATGGACATTGGTATAAAATATTATCCTGGTCCAAATAAGTTACTGAAAACGTGTTCATTCTGAATTTTTGGCATCAATCAGACATGCGCCCCAGCTGCGAAAGCTTGATCCTTCCTGTGACTGACCGATATATCAAAGCTGGGCTGTCCCATGTACATTCTATACAACCTTGGTACTTGAACTTTCAACAGACTAAATGAACTTTATTAGTGGAGCACAATATTGATGATTTCTGATATGAGCCTGTACGTCCGCTTCAAACTTCAACTGCTGATATGTTGTGGAAACAAAGCCTGGATCCAACATATTAGCATTTCAGGATTGCCCACCAAGTACCTGGCGTGCTTTGCTGCTTCGCAGATTCATCATGTCAGAGGTTGGCTTATGTTTTCTCTCCTTAGGAATTGCTCTTGTACTTAATCACCCTCTGTTGCTGCATTAAGTCCACCTTGTCTATACCTTCGTAATAAATTATTCTAGCACATCAACACTTTGTTAAGAAAATCAGCGTGCCTATGCCATTATTTCTTCTTCTCTTTGTTAATCTTCCCTATGTTTCTTAAATCCTACTCCCTTACCTTAAGGTACAATTACCAGAACACCTAAGTCATCTTCCTTGTTATATCCTATACTTCCTTTTCACTAACCTTCAACCATATGTATGTTTGTAAGTTGCTATCTTTACACTTCTCACTCATTATCTCCTTCTCTTTCATCTCTCTCTATTGTTCATCATTGACTTATGATAATATGATGTGCTTACTACAAACAATTTTACCAGCATTTACTTTTGAAATGATGTTAAACAATTTTACCATTTGTTTTCCTTTTATTGTAGATATCACTTTTGAAAACCCATCTTTGCGAGAGGGAATTGAGAAGTTATTAATGTTTTGTTTTTTTTTTTAATAATGAATCATGTTTCGTGAAATAATTACGTATTTTCCATTTATGTAGTTTTCAATTGTAACCGACATGTGTTCCCTGGTCCATTCTAAGATTTGTAAAAGACACTACAATTCCGACATGAATTTTTATGTTGTTCTATCTAGCATAGAGAGCAATTTTATTTTGAAATCCAAATTATTTTATTTCCACAAAGTAGAGGATTATATGACAATGGGAGTTCCTAGCATCCATGCAAAGCATGGACAACCGAATTGGAACACCCTTTTGAAGTCAAACACCAGAAAAGCTAAAAAGCGAGACCTGTTTTAATACCATACCCCAATGTAATAATGGGAAAAACCCTTTCTGATCCAGCCATTTGTCCAAAAGGGGAATATTTCCAGACTTCTGACCCTTCGTCCCATCAGGTCAAAGAAGGAGATCATAAACTCTGACACATTACCTTTGATTTTCTTTTATATTGTCATTCAACTCAAGGAGTGATACACAATAAATATTTGGTCCCATGTTCCCTATGAGGTATATTAATTTTCAGAACATTCAATACATTAGATATACTTAAACAGATTTATTTTTAAACCTTGGTTCTTGGTTATAGCTTCCTTGGCAAGAATAAAATTGATAAATTCTCTAATGCTCTTTTTGTAAAACTACTGATCCACATATATTTTGAGATTGTAGTAAATTGGTTTTTGCTATTGTTCCAATTGTACCCATAAAAGTTTTCCCCAGTACCCATTTAAGGATATTAATTTTTCCTAATCCCCTTCCCCAACTTCTTGTAATTGAAATTTATGCCCATATTTGTTTTATTATATATCAGGTTAATTTTCAAATAAACTTATTTGATATTATTCACATCCGTTATGTTTCCATTTAAATAACAGGCTGCTTAATCTCAACTCATTTGTTTGGTATATTGCTTGGTTCCTATATTCATAATAAAGTATAAAAGACGCTTATTATACTTGTAAACCATAAGAGTTCTCTGATTCCCATTCTCAAAATATATAACACGGATATTTTTCCCATCAACAAAGGCTCTAATTGCCCTTTCTTCTTTTATCTCTTCTGTATATAATTGAGTTTTCCTGATATAATTGTTATTGTATTCATTTTTTTACTATTACTTCAGTTAAGGTTTAACAAAGTGTATAGTTAAGTTTATTGTTTACCTTGATTTATTTTTATTCTTTCCTTTGATTCTTATCAATTTTCAATGTTATTTGTCAAATATATGCTAAAGCATAGGCTTTGATCCTCCAAAAACAAAATTCACTTCATGACTGGACTATCCCCTTAACTTACAATAATTTTTATTACTTTAATAAAACAACAACCAATCGATTATTACTTGTATCATACATATAAATTATAATCATCCATATCCTCATATACGTTACATTGTTTATTCCTAGATAAACTATCTGTATCACATATTTAAAATGAAAATTATTCTTTACCCTTTAATTTTAGATTATTACGATAATAGTTCCATAACATTAACCCGACTTTGACCAAGTCAAGAATTGATTTTCAATAATCGGTTTATACATAATACCTTTTTTCATGAATAGACACAAAATTCTTGAAAAACTCGTCCATTCAATTGGTCTATAATTAATTTGAAGCTGTTTCAAGATGAGAAAGTCTTATGTATTGTACGATCCAACCAATTTTACAAGTTTTTCCAAATACAAGATTATTCCTTGAATTTAAAAAAGTTATAAAAACAATCCCTGTTCTTGCTTATGTTCTTTTTGTATCTAACCATAATAGATACTTAACAACAAGAATTTGTCTTAAATTTCCAAAAGTAGAATGAATTTTCCTACACCTCTTCTTACCAGCAATAAATTGTCAGATTATTTGATGTTAAAAATAACCTTTATTATATTAGATTGTAAGTAGTTTTTTGAACGATTTAAACCTTTTATATTACCATGACTGTGGTATCCACCTTAACATTCTTTTATTGGACATTCTTTATCCCAGAGGCAATTGGAAAGGTAGGTCTTTATGTTTGTTATAAGTTATTCTGGATTTTATAGATTACAACAATAAAATATATCCCAACTTAAGCTTCGCTTCTCACAATTACTTTGAGGGAGATTACAATGTCATAAAACCCTTTTTTCATATTGTTTTCTTTTAACCCATTAAGTTTCCATAGGTAAAATTTGAGACAAAGAACATAAACATTGTTAGCATCACCTCATACATCAAGGTAGAGTTGTCATCTTCCTTATTATTAGGAAGATATTTGGTTATTTGCCTTTAGCATATCTTTGGAACCCATACCTTGAGATATTACTCCATCTTTTAGCTCTCTATCCATTAAAAGCATAGTCCCATATATCCATGATTAATTACAAATTTTTTTTGTCATTTTGACATGGTCAGAAAGTCCGGGGCCTGCTGTATTAGTGAAACCACGGGCAGGTAATACCCATAAGATTTTTAATACTGACGATGTATCACTAAAGTTTCACAAAATCAAAAAACAAACATCCACCCACAAGTTTTAAGATGCAAGTCATGTATTTCAACAAGAAGTTCTTTATAATTAATTACTCCAACTTTTGTGTGTATAATATAATTCAAGGAATATGGAGTTTTATTTAACTTCCATAGAAACGTTCCCTGTGAGTGAGTTGTTTTCTTTAACCTTATCCAATGATCCATATAGTTCATAATGGATTACCCTGTTTTTTTGGGATTAGTCCCAAATTCTATCTATTTGAGAAATATGATTTAGACTGGGAAGTTTAATTATATGATATAAGTTAATAATGGTTGCTAACTTGTGGTGTACCAAGAATCGGATATGGGTTATGGAGTATGAAATATGAATTGTTTGTGTGAATTAGATGTATTTCTTGATCTGTTAGATGGAAATATCCCTCAGATGTTTTGAAAGTTCCCATTTATAAATAGATCGTGGTGTTAGTGAGTTGTTGTGAGAAGAAGAATAATTTGGAGGTTTGTAATTAATTACAAACAATTGGAATGAAGACCTGGAACTCCATATAATTAAAGTAGATGACAGGATTACCTTGACGTCCTCTTAATTTTTCATCCACAATATGACCGTACTGTTCTTCTCAAATTCATTTTTCCTATCTATTGTTAATGAATGAATTGGTTTATAGGTTTTACTATATTTCTCTCTGTGTTATAAAGTATTTTTCACAATCCGTTACCTACAACCTAACCTCGAGGCATCCTTCCCTTATCCTCTATAGTTCTAATGTTGTATTAATCACACACGATGCTGATTTGTATATAAAGAAAAAACAAGGAGTATGTTTTGATATGATTTGGATTTGGGGAGACCAAGTATTTCCTTTTCAAGCGATATCTTCCAAAATACCAGCAGATATCCAAAAACCGGAATGTTTTGTTAGATTTTGTTAAAATCTCTTGAATTACTGAATGTTTGAAACCTGCTTTGGTAATTGATTACGGTTTGATTTATGATAACTACCAATATGATGTTTGATTAATCGTTCTTTTGTGTAAAGAGTGAGACATTCTTTAAAGGACGTTTTAACCATTTTCCTCTTGCTTAGTTACTGATTTTGTTATTTGGCGATTTTTGATAAAGCCCATAATGTGATTTTCACCTTTGAGTAAAGTGGAGAGTAATGTGGTTTAATATTTTTATGTCTGTTGAATTTTTATATATGATTGTTTGGATATAACATTCATAAAGGATAGATTTTCATTTTCCTAAAATTTAGATAATCATCACAATTGACTTAGGAACTTTAAAATCAACATTTAACATTAATTTTCCTGTATTTTTTAATGTTAACAACTTTCCAGGATTCCACACATTGTGAGGAGTGTAAGTGAGCCAAGGAAAGAGATAGAAAACACTTTATCCTTGGTTTGATATAAAAAGCTTTCTTAAGTTTTATCCCTTTTTGTATCCCAATATAAGAAGAAGCTGAAGGGAGTCCCTGATTTTAAGATGTGTATATTAAAGATATTTTGTTAGATACAACTATGTGTTATCCACATCTGTTCTTGCTTGGAGACTACGTAAACATCATCCTTACAATTATGATGAGATAAGTATAATGGGTTGTCTCAAGTTAGGCGAGTAGTTTTCGTCCTTGTCTTTAACATTTTCCAATTTTCTCCATATAAAACCTTAAAGTTTCTTTACTAAGTGTTTTTATTGTAGGTTTCAATACTTTGTTTAACCTTCAACAGCCCTATAATCTGATTGAGATGTCGGGTCTT